>CM055077.1:24847737-24972700 GCA_029204045.2 Tillandsia leiboldiana
ACCACAAACTGTAAAACTCTGCACAGAAAAAGGGGGAAACAGTATACCTTCGGGCAAGCCCTCAGAAAAATCCCAAAAAAATACGATGATAATCCTCGCGACGAGTAGATCCAAAAAGTGTATAGGCTCGTCTCGATCTGATGCTCGAGTGCGGAGATAAATTCCGGCAAGCCTCCGCTGTCCAGAATTCCACCAGCAAAACAGTGGCTCAGAAATGCCTCGTAAAACCGTGCCAAGAACTCAGAATCAATCAAGGTGATCAACACGGAAATCGAAGGCGTACCTCTCGTGATTCCAACGCCGCAGAAATCGTCCAAAAATACTGACGGAGTAGCTCTGTGGACCTCTCAGATCGAACTGCGACGATAACGGGCCTCCGATGAAAGATCGCCACACTGCGCTCCGATGCCGAAGTCGTCGACGCCGCGGCTTCCAAAAAATCCGGGCCTCTGCCAGAAGATGCGCAGCACAAAGTTCTACAACTTTCCTAAAGGGGCCATGGGCAGGGGAGCTCGGGAAAGGGGGCAAAAAGCCTCAGCCAACTGCCTATTATAGGCCCAGCCCGAAAAAAACCAGATTTTGGACTTTTGGCCCAAAGTTCGGGCGCCCGGGGTATTCGGGCTGCTACAGTAACGGGCCCGGCCCTTTACTGTGCGCGCCCGAATCCCTCACGGGCCGCCACGTGGCCCAGACGCGCTCCCCGCGCCCGGCGCACGTGCGCCCGCGAACCGCGCGACGCCACGTGTCCCGACACGTGGACGTGCGCGGCTGCGCCCGACCAACCACGGGGCGCCACGTGGCGCCCCCACGTCGCCCCCGACCGCGCCCACGCCGCGCCCACGTGCGCGACCGCGCCTCCCGCTGCCGCACGTCGGGCACGCGCCCCGAGGCACCAGCCTCCCGCCGCGTGGACCGCGCGCACCAGAACCCGCCAACCAAAGTCCGCCACGCGTCCGCACCCGGTCCACCGTGCACCCGCGCCACTGCGTGGACCGCGCGTGCAGCGCCGGCCAACCGGAGCTCGCCACGTGGCCCGCGCCCGGTGCACGACTCCCGCGGTGGACCGACCGGCCTCTCCTCGGCCCGCCGCCGCGCTCCGCCGTCCGCCGCCGCCGCCGGCGCAACTCCGGCCGCCGGAACAGTACCCAAGACCTCGAAATCCGTGCCGGGTCATCCGAGCTCCGAAAAATACAAGTAAATAGTCCATTTTGAGCGTTTTCGCGCGCTGAATCCAAATCCGCTGTCCGATTTGCCAAATTCCACTTCTAAAATTTCTCAAAAATTCCCGGGAAAGCAAACTTGATCCGTTTTTCATGCCGAGTCCAAATCTTGGGTCCAATATGCGCGCAAACACCTCTAACACCCAACATGGGTCTCCGGAAGCCGCAGATCCAACAGTAATCCAAACGTGGGAATTCCGGGTCCTCACATCCTCCCCCACTAAAAGAAAGTTTCGTCCTCGAAACAAACACGGCTCAAAAGGGAGTTCGAAGCCAAGGGTAAGCATCCAACCACACAGTCTCCAACTCCCTAGTCGCTACTCACTCCCCGTGATTACTCCTCAACAAAATAATAATCAGTACGGCATGGCCCGGTTGCGTAGTTCTCTCATCACACGAGCCAGAATTCGCAACGGGCGTCCCTCGTACCACAAGTACTAGCAGATCTCACAGGAAACGAGTCCATCACGGGCGAGGAATCCACAAGCCTAACACTCCTGAGCTGAGACGTGGAAGGACCAACACGCACGCCAACAAAAGGCTGGGGGACAAGAGAGGACAACCAATGTAGCACGCACCAACACCGCTCCCTGGTGCCAGCTCAACCAGGCGATCCGAGACATACCCATACGGTCATCCAAAGAAGAGAAGCCCTAATCGGCTAGGGTCCTCGCTCAATCACTCTAGGATCCTGACCATCCGCAGGGACTGCTTCACCGCAGTGTACCGTCAAAAGGGACCCTCAGGGACACAACCACGAGCCCTGTTCCCCAACAATAATCTACTGTAACTCCAAAGCCACTATGGGAGGCATCACTGTGACACGCAAATCCATCTCCCATCACTGGCGATGCTAAAATCGGCGCTAGTACCAGTCTCATCATCCATTCGCCATACTCTCCTGGCACTGCCAAATCCAAAAAGCTCCTCACCTCAACAATAAATGTTGATCTCAACCAAACTCAAATAGCATCCACATTGGCCGGAATTCCACCGCCGCTCCTACGGCTAACACATGGTGACCCAAGAAGGTAAGCTTCTAAAGCTAAAACTTGTATCTCAATAACCTGGCATACAGCTTCACCCACACAGCATGGTAACGCATCCACCAGTGCCCCTCACGCTCCAAGTCGCTTTGGGAGTAGATCATAATACCCCTGGAGGATCTTGTTACCAATACAATCAAGTACAGCTGGAGCACAATTCCTCAAACCAAAAGAGTGGCAGGGCGTTAATCAATCCAATTGGCCTCACTAAGAGCTCAAGATGCCCTACCGTGTCCTGAACGCCCTCTAGGCAAGGTCTTCGGCTGTCTGACTCCAAGTAGGTACCCGCACCATACAATAACTGCCGGAGTATGACTCCAACAAAAGGTCCAGAATAATACTCGGACCTGTCTACACACGAACCATAAAAGGGCCCTCACAGTCGTGTATCAACGATGTGGCATCACCACCGTATATCAACGGCGTGGCACTAGGTCAAACAGACCCCTCGATCCATCAGATCCTGCAACTGCGCCATCAGCTCTCACAGCTCTACTGGCAATATCCAATGAGGTGCTGTCGAGGGTGGCGCGGTTTCCCCGAACCACGCCAACCCAATCTCTATCTCCCTAACCGGCGGCATTATCAACAGCTCAGGTGAAATCACACCCGAAATCTCGTGGCAACAGAGATATCTTTGGGTCCCGGTGCCGCCGTAAGCACCTCTCACACTGTCGCTATAACCAGTGTGCTCTAACGACCTCAACAACCAAATCTCCTCTCGTCTGCCTCGCAGAAGGTCAAAGTCCTCACCTTCCGCAATCTAACATCCTGTGACACTGTGCTAACCAATCCCAAGCACTGGGTCAAAACACTGAACTGCCACAATTACCAATTCAGACTGCTGTAAGGAAATCATGCCGGTGACAACCCGGTCCGCTGCTGTGGCGCCCTCCAACCGGGCGGCACAGACTCATCCGCTCGATGTAGGTGGTCGTCGCTCAGTCTAACTCGACGTCAATGTCCAGTCTGTCGAAAAATATCTAGACTATCCACATAGGAGCACGACCTCTGCCTCTGCTCACACAGGGATCACAAATGCGGTCCTCCGCAGACAGCCAATCCATGCTACTATCGCGCCCCTCTGGTGTAGATGCTGATGCTGCTATCGGGACCCGCCCAAACTCTGGCATCTCGGGAACCCGTTATCCAGGAAAAGAATATCAGAAATGCCTCCGCCGTCCGATCTGTCCTCCATCACCCGGCGCGAAACACCAAAATCCAGAACTCGCTTCTGGCAGCAGATCCCTATCCAAAGGAACTGCAACATCACGCTCCATACACCACGCCTCCTCCATCGAAGCGCCAATAATCCGTAATGGAGGGACCAACTAAACTGAAAGGTATCCTGGTGCAAACCATTCCCCGTCAAACATATCCTATGCGCCTCGTCCCTCGAAACCTGGAGCGTGCAGTTCAACAACTGTATAAACTCCCTAGCACATGAAGGCTCTCAGATAGTCTCTCAATCACCACCAACCCCAATTTTGCCTACAAAGGCTCCAACTCAAACCTGTGAATCGGGAGGGTTCAGACTGCTGGGACTGGCTCCATCGGCCAATGACGTCCCGAAGCTCAGCTACTATCCACTATCCACCCTGCCTCGGTGCCTCGGCACAGCTCGTCGGCACGGAGGGGGCTGCTCGCTCCATCGGCGCCACTGGTACAACTGAAGATACCACTGCAAAGGAAGAAGGTACTGGATGGCACTCAAGCGGTACTGCAATTAACTACGCTCTCTGCTCCACAAGCGCATCGAACGTTCCATGGCCTCCTCCTGGCATCGGACAGCCTCCGACATCTGTGCCATCTGGATCCATAACTCCAGGGTCTCGCTCTGCTCTGATAGCTCTGTCTCCCGCTGCTCGGGTTACTCATCAGATGCGGGATGTGCCCTCTTCGCTACACGACGTCTCAGGGGCATCGTAGACCACTGCACAATAACAAACATCAGGACACAACAACCATACGACCCAATCCAGCGAAAGTCTAAGACATGTTATCAATTCCACAGCATTATGTCGTCTGCAGCCAACATAATCGCTTAGGAGCACAAACATGCCAATCACTCATCCCGTCTCATGGGAGAGGTACAAAACTCGATCAGGACTCTCGCTAAAAGTCACGACTCTCACGTAGTCATCCTAATGTCCAACCACAGCCTAGGGTTTCTAAGTCCTCAATGACCTACAACCTAGGCTCTGATACCACTCTAATCTGTCACGCCCCGGCGGTCGAAACTGCGACCCGGCTCGCCAACAGATCCGCCACCTATGCCAAACCCGCATAGGTGAAGCGTCCTACCTGCAAGAAAAGTACTACAGCTAAACAGATATCAGAGCTATAAATAAAAATCTGCTGTATAACTAAATCAATCACTGTACAACTGGAAATAACACAACAAAGTCCGTCTCCCAAAAATGATAATCATGCAGAATCCTCATATACAACTCTGAACTCAACCGGGAGGTATCTCCAATAAATACATCAGTGTACAGGCTCTCAATACATAACAATCCTCACTACAACAGTCTCTCAAAGGAGGAAAAATAAAATAACTAATCTACTGAAGCTCTCCTCTGAAGGGGTACCGCTACACTCCAACGACGGGTAGGGAACTAGCTCGCGACTCCCTCGCCTCGGTCAGAAGGATCAGCAACAGGAACAACAGGAACTGGAGTAGAAGTTCCTGTGGGAAAAGACACCACGACGGGTGTGAGAACTACGTCCCAAGTAGTTCTCAGTGGGTGCCGCCAACAAGCCCGACGGTCTGCCCACTAAGTCCACTAGAGGCATAATGTAACAAAAGCAGTGCTGTAAGGAAAGCTGGGAAAAGTAAACTCTACAGCTACTATGCCTCTATCTAGATGCTCAAAGAGTGGGACAGAAAGAACATGATGCCACAACTAACTCTCATCTCTGATCACTCAATCTGAACTGACTGCCTCCTCGGGTCCAGTCAAGCCTGCGCCAACCTACTGCCGTTACGTCCCTGAGGAGCGGACTTACGTAGGATCTACTGCCGTTACGTCCCGGAGGAGCGGACTTACGTAGGATCTACTGCCGTTACGTCCGGAGGAGCGGACTTACGTAGGGCGTCCATGACTGCCAACACCAGCACAGCCAGAGGGACAAATGCAACGACAAGTCGCGATAGAAAAGCTCAATCTCACGCCGGTATAACAACCCGGTCTCGCCTACTCCGGAGTGGCACTCGAGGGGAGCGACCCGCTCGAGTAAAAAGTAACCCATCTCAAGTATCTCTGTAAAGTATCTCTGTCAAGCTCAAATGTGGCTCATGCAGGCTATGATCCACGATCAAACAGATCGGTAACTCCAAGCTCAAAGCACAACTCAGTCGGAAAAAGAACCTCGACTCGAACAGGAATAGCCCAACACACTCTCACAGCTATGTCGGAGAACCCTCAACGACTCAATCTGATAAATGCACGACCATGGCTGAGTCGGGAAACCTCCACGACTCGATCTGCCAGGACCCCAAGATCCTCAAGGCTAAGTGGGAGAACTACCTCCACCACTAAATCAGAGAAACAACCTCTAGATCACACTCTGCCAATTCATGGCACCAAGTCGCATCCACTGCGAGAAACTGTCTCAACAGGCCAAACAGGCCAAACGTCGCATCTACTGCGAACAACTGCCTCAACAGGCCGACATCGCATCCACTGCGAACAGCTGACTCAACAGGCCAAACAGGCCGAACATCTCAACCACTGACCCAATGAAGGGTTCGGGAACACCGAAAGACTAGAACCTACAACCCAAATCAAACAAGAACAGGCTCTAGGCATAGCCTCTCGTTGTTCTCGTCCCAAGAAAAGGCAGACCTTAGAACCCAGACCACTCGAATCATCTCGGTGGTTAATTTATAGGAAAAACTGTGACATTTCTTACTGAAGCCATCTGATCTGTAAGAAATCCATATTTAATGATTTTTAGTTCTGCTTAGGAAAACAGTTGAAACCAAGTTTTATATCTAAGCCTCGAAGGGCTAATGCCTTCGTCCAATCAAACAGGAACAGACTCAGGCGACCCTACGATGCTTGGAAGAAAATATTTGGTTGACAAAAATCATATGTGTGTCCAAAAAGGTTCTGGGTTTAAGGTTCTGCTAACACTGATCTACCGCTGCCACTAGCACAGCGACGACAGATAAAACAAGAAAAATAAAACATCTCGGGACCGCCGTCTACCCAAACGGCTCCCGCTACAGATGAACAACCAACTACATCTACCAGACGCCACTCTGCTCCCAAGCACGAGTGTAACATGCATCCCACACTAAAAGATAACTCCTGACCACTCGGCCCACTACCCGGGCGAGGAAGAACACTATGTCCAGGAAAGATAGAAGTGTGGATGTCTAAAGCAGAAATAACCCTAGCCCAAGTGAGGGTTTTCTACCAGTCTGGTTACACATGCAATCATATGACAGGGGTGCTAGGTCAAATTCCAAGATAACAATAATCAACAGCTTGTAGGGAAGGACAATAAATACATGATGATCTATCAACATCAGGAACATCAATTCATATAATCTAGCATGCTATATAAAACACATCTATAACATGCAAGTCCCTACACAGATAGAATTAATGCACAGTCCATAGGTCGTGAAGACAAGGCCACCCACCTGAAAATGCTAACTGTCCGGAGTTCCACAGCTGAAAATACCCAGAATCCCAAATCTCCAACTCCAACGGGTTCACAAACATCCGCAAATACTCCTGGGTACAACAAAAGGTCCAAGGTTACACTTTATTCCACAAAATAACCAAGTACAAAAATCTGCAGAAGACAGTCCTGAAGATCTGAAATTCCCACCTGCAGAAAGTGCTCTGAAAATTCCGATAAAAATATCACCGCGAGCGTCTCGTCGAGACCTTCGAAACGGGTACCTGCACGCCCAAATCCGAGCCCCGTAGGCCAAGTTACAAATTCCACAGTACAGGTGCGCAAACACTCACAACCACACAACTGTAAAACTCTGCACAGAAAAAGGGGAAACAGTATACCTTCGGGCAAGCCTCAGAAAAATCCCAAAAAAATACGATGATAATCCTCGCGACGAGTAGATCCAAAAAGTGTATAGGCTCGTCTCGATCTGATGCTCGAGTGCGGAGATAAAATTCCGGCAAGCCTCCGCTGTCCAGAATTCCACCAGCAAAACAGTGGCTCAGAAATGCCTCGTAAACCGTGCCAAGAACTCAGAATCAATCAAGGTGATCAACACGGAAATCGAAGGCGTACCTCTCGTGATTCCAACGCCGCAGAAATCGTCCAAAAATACTGACGGAGTAGCTCTGTGGACCTCTCAGATCGAACTGCGACGATAACGGGCCTCCGATGAAAGATCGCCACACTGCGCTCCGATGCCGAAGTCGTCGACGCCGCGGCTTCCAAAAAATCCGGGCCTCTGCCAGAAGATGCGCAGCACAAAGTTCTACAACTTTCCTAAAGGGGCCATGGGCAGGGGAGCTCGGGAAAGGGGGCAAAAAGCCTCAGCCAACTGCCTATTTATAGGCCCAGCCCGAAAAAACCAGATTTTGGACTTTTGGCCCAAAGTTCGGGCGCCCGGGGTATTCGGGCTGCTACAGTAACGGGCCCGGCCCTTTACTGTGCGCGCCCGAATCCCTCACGGGCCGCCACGTGGCCCAGACGCGCTCCCCGCGCCCGGCGCACGTGCGCCCGCGAACCGCGCGACGCCACGTGTCCCGACACGTGGACGTGCGCGGCTGCGCCCGACCAACCACGGGGCGCCACGTGGCGCCCCCACGTCGCCCCCGACCGCGCCCACGCCGCGCCCACGTGCGCGACCGCGCCTCCCGCTGCCGCACGTCGGGCACGCGCCCCGAGGCACCAGCCTCCCGCCGCGTGGACCGCGCGCACCAGAACCCGCCAACCAAAGTCCGCCACGCGTCCGCACCCGGTCCACCGTGCACCCGCGCCACTGCGTGGACCGCGCGTGCAGCGCCGGCCAACCGGAGCTCGCCACGTGGCCCGCGCCCGGTGCACGACTCCCGCGGTGGACCGACCGGCCTCTCCTCGGCCCGCCGCCGCGCTCCGCCGTCCGCCGCCGCCGCCGGCGCAACTCCGGCCGCCGGAACAGTACCCAAGACCTCGAAATCCGTGCCGGGTCATCCGAGCTCCGAAAAATACAAGTAAATAGTCCATTTTGAGCGTTTTCGCGCGCTGAATCCAAATCCGCTGTCCGATTTGCCAAATTCCACTTCTAAAATTTCTCAAAAATTCCCGGGAAAGCAAACTTGATCCGTTTTTCATGCCGAGTCCAAATCTTGGGTCCAATATGCGCGCAAACACCTCTAACACCCAACATGGGTCTCCGGAAGCCGCAGATCCAACAGTAATCCAAACGTGGGAATTCCGGGTCCTCACAATAGTAGCCGGACTCTCTCTCTCTCTCTCTTATATATATATATATACACACACACACACACACACATACATATATATATATATATATATATATATATATATATATATATATATATATATATATATATATATATATATATATATATATATATATATATATATATATATATATATACCATTAGATTCTTAACTATTCGTCATTGCTATATATATAGAGTCCGGTTACTATACTATCGATAGTACCAAATAGTCGGACTCTATATATATATATATATATATATATATGAATATACATGTATGTGTGTGTGTGTGTGCATATATATATACACACATGCATGTATATATATATATATATATATATATATATATATATATATATATATATATATATATATATATATATATATATATATATATATATATATATACGTATATATATATATATATATATATATATATGTATATATATATATATATATGTATATATATATATATATATGTATATATATATATATATATATGTATATATATATATATATGTATATATATATATATATGTATATATATATATATATGTATATATATATATATATATATATATATATATATATATATATATATATATATATACATATATATATATATATATATATACATATATATATATATATATATATATATATATATATATATATATATATATATATATATATATATGCCCAATTATACTTGTGAATTTTTTACCATTAGATTTGTATTGAGATATATGCCATTGTACTTTTTTTTTCTCTCTCTTTAGACTTTACAATAGCACAAATCTCAATGCAAATCTAATGGTAAAAAATTTATAAATATAGTTGGTCTTATGCTTTTAAAAGTATATATGCTCTACTATATATATATATATATATATATATATATATATATATATATATATATATATATATATATATATATATATATATATATAGTCCGGCTACTATAGTATTAATAGTACCACGTTATTAGTGCTATCAAGTTTCCTACCCTTAGATCAACCCCTTTGATCATTTTCATCCGTTAGATTTTACTATTTCCCCAACCACCTATTAAACCCAAGGGGCCCACTATCTTCTCAACCACACATATTTTAATTTAAGGGTTAAAAACTTAATAGCACCAATGACTTGATACTATTAATCGTATTCCAGCCTAGCTCTATATATATATATATATATATATATATATATATATATATATATATATATATATATATATATATAGCTAAGTTGGAATGCTATCAGTAGTATACCGACTCGGTTGCCACCCATTTGTTTTCGATAATAGAGCTTTCAAATCGACGATCGACATCGTTGAATATAATTTAAACCATTTAAACTATTTAGAAATTAAATTTTATGTTTTTTCGTTATTCTTTTCTTATCTATCAAGTGGACAAAAAATGAACGGCCAAAAATAAATATCCTTCAAAAAGTGATGAGAAGACTTTTGTAATCAATATCAAGAGTATAGATTTTGTTTTAAATAACTTAAAAAATTTTCTAACAAAAATTTAATTAATTTAGATCTTTTTACACCGTTAAACGAATAAAAGTCTTATATCTACCATTAAAATTATAAATTTTGTAATCTTTTGATCATTAGGTCAACGATGTCGAACAGATTTAAAATTTAATTTCTAAATACTTCCAGTGGTCTGTCACGCCCCGAGTTTAGAAAACCGATCATTTTTTTTTTTTTTTTTAATCAGAGTTTACAATTTGAAAATCAGGGCGTGAACAGACCGCCACACGCATAGAAAATCCTCTAATTGAACGGACAGAGTCTCCCCTATACATGCACGGCTGGACGAGTACAAATAATCAATCAGAGGAGATACAACAGTTAACAGAACATAACTGTAAACATAATTTTTCTACTCTAATACATCCACAAGGTTAATTTGGCATAGCCATAATCCACAATAACATAAACATATCCAGCTCTATTCGAGATAAAAACGAAACGTACTAAAACTGTAAATAATCAAGATACTGCCAGATGAGGCTGGCGAAATGGGACGACTCTAACGTGTAAGCTCTCATGATTGTCCCAATATCCCAGCACCTGACTGACCTGATAAAATAGTCACCCAAGGGTGTGAGATACATCATAGGTGTATCTTAGTGGGCACGACGGGCCGAGAAATAGCAAGTCGTACCTACTGGATACTATAATAAGCGGATAACAAAAGCTGGGATACATCATGTGTTGATAATGAACTGAGCATGTTAGATAATAAAAGCAGGTGTAAAAGTGTGTAATAAAAGAATGCGTCAAAGCTATAAACACAAATATACCCAATCTCATGTCACTATTGGTTACAAGGACCTCAGGCTAATACCGTCCCAATACACCATATGTTATCATAACCATGTGCACTCTGAGTGAACACCCTGGGCTCACGGGTCGATGTGACCTCTCTATCGGTAAAAAACACCATTGCGGGTAGCAAATCGGTAGGTGTGCGTGACTGAAAGCTAACTCAATGGCGATCATAATGCTAATGCTCAAATCACGGTCTAAAGACCGGGCCGACGACAATAAGTCGAGAACATCCCCACTGGGACACTGATATCGAGATAAATCATGCCATGTGCTGAACTGAATCTTCTATTCTAAACATGCAGTGAAGAATAGAGTATAAGGTAATAACTGAGCTAGTGACCATACAAGCATGGCATATGTCTAGATATATCTACTAATGCTGGAAATAAAAAGTATAATGAAAGGCTCATCTGTAGAATCAAAGCTATCAACAAACACAGGGGTCCGTCCTACCACGGTACCCGTAGGGACGAAATGATAAAGCCCAGACTAAAGATAAACCCACCTTAAGGTAGACAGTTGCAGTATTCACCTTAAGGTAGACAGTTGCAGTATTCACTGGACGGATCATGGGCTGGCTCATGACTGCTGGGGCCTACAATAAGATCATGTGTCAAAACAAGACTCACTGACACCCCACATACAGACTCACTGTATACAGACAGGTTAAATGAAAAACTTTACTAAAATCTCGAAATTCGCCGAAATTTTCAGTAAGCCGTCGATCGACCAACTATGGTCCAATCTGTGCAAACAAATCTCGTGAAACTTCACGTCCTGCCCAGGAACGTTTAACTTAAGACATTCGGGCACTAACATTCGGGCACTAACATCTGACTCTGTGTAATCCTGTGCACCGGCGGTGCCACAACCACTAAATACATCACCGAAAGTCCGATTTCGACTCAGGGAATCATTGACACTAAACTAAAATCACCGGACCCACCGGGACAGCGTCGGGAACAGCTAGGGACAGCCGACAACCAACAAAAACTAATCCTTTTCCTCGAAATGCGCGTTTAGTGCGAAACTGCTGATAAACCGGCAATTTTGCCGATTTACGGTTCGTTAAGCAAAACTCGTTCAACGAAAGCCAACGGATCTCGAACGAAAAGTCCAGAGATCATGTGCACACTGTCTACAGCAGCCCATCAAGCTACACTTACATTTAGTGTGACGCCCCGCTTCCCAGGGGGTCACCCATCCTAGAACTACTCTAGCTCTAGCACGCTTAACTCTCATGTTCCTCTTGGATCTTGCTACCATCCAAAATGCTATAGCCGGGTTAAGAGATTTAGTCCTATTATATCATTTATATATAGGACTAATCCAAATTCCGGGGGTGTCACATTCTTCCCCCCTTTAAGCCCTGACGTCCACGTCAGGCTCAAGCATACTCACAAGTACCAGGCGATGTGAGACTCGTCTCGCTAGCTTTAGCCGACCTTGTGAGGAGCTGCACTCCACTCACAACGGTCATTAGCCGGGGAGCCTCGCTCTACCCGCTATATAACCCTGGCTCAGCCGAGACTCATCTCACATTTCCGGCTGGTGAATGGCTCTGATACCAACTGTGACGCCCCACTTCCCAGGGGGGCACCCATCCTAGAACTACTCTAGCTCTAGCACGCTTAACTCTCATGTTCCTCTTGGATCTTGCTACCATCCAAAATGCTATAGCCGGGTTAGAGATTTAGTCCTATTATATCATTTATATAGAGGACTAATCCAAATTCCGGGGGTGTCACATTCTTCCTCCCTTTAAGCCCTGACGTCCACGTCAGGCTCAAGCACACTCACAAGCACCAGGCGATGTGAGACTCGTCTCGCTAGCCTTAGCCGACCTTGTAGGGAGCTGCACTCCACCTACAACGGTCATTAGCCGGGGAGCCACACTCTACCCGCTATATAACCCTGGCTCAGCTGAGACTCATCTCACATTTCCGGCTGGTGAATGTCTCTGATACCAACTGTGACGCCCCACTTCCCAGGGGGTCACCCATCCTAGAACTACTCTAGCTCTAGCACGCTTAACTCTCATGTTCCTCTTGGATCTTGCTACCATCCAAAATGCTATAGCCGGGTTAGAGATTTAGTCCTATTATATCATTTATATAGAGGACTAATCCAAATTCCGGGGGTGTCACATTTAGTCCCCTAAATTTTAATAAAATTGCATAATATCATGTATTTAAACCATAATTAATCTATCACATTAAATTCATGAACTTTTAATCTGAAACAAAAACACCAGCAACTGGGCCTCGATGTTTTAAACATCGTGCTCACTGTTTGGAAGCAACACAAGTCATGAAACAACCATTGGTCCAAGTTTACTAAGCATTTAGAGCACCAAATTACTATCATGCAATAATACCTATTCTCTGTGTAAACTGGAGTGAGCATCATGCTCAGAAGATCGAGAAGGTTTAGAGGCTCACCTTCAGGGTGCCGCGGGGTTGCCGGAATCGTTGCCAGAGCAAGATGATTGAGATTCACCCTTGTTGGAGCTCGGGTTGGCCGAGATCACACCAACTCGGGTTCTAGCTCCAATCCAATGCAAGCACAGTTTGTAGAGAGTTCCCAGAGGTGGCAGGAGCACTACCCAACCAAGCTTTGGCAGCCCGGTGCGCTGGTTGGCCGAAGAAGATGACCTAAAGCTTCAACCATGTGCAACAATGGCAAGTTGGGATTCAACTATTATGGGTCGCATGCAAAGGGTCTGGAGGAGTGCTCTGGGCAAGAGAAGACTTACCAGGGGTTGGCCGGCGCCGGAGGAGCGACGGCGGCGACGGATGGCGCTGCTCGGCCCAACACCAAAAAGCCCAGAGCTAGGGCTTCGGTTTTCCGTGCAACCGCTGAACCGATCTTCCTCAAAATTTATGGAGGCTCTACTGGAGATCAAAGAAAGAGAATCAACGGGCTTGATCTTGACTTGAACGGCCGGATGAAGCCTGCGCATAGATCCGGCCAACTATAGGGTTTTGGCGGCCCTTCTTTAACCCGCCGGCAACCGGAGGTCCACAGACCTCGGGGCTTGGCCTGGGGAGTCCTCGTGATGTCAGTAGAGGACTAAGGGGGTCCAGGTTGTGAGAAAACCAAAGAAAGATGAGGGCTTACCATGCCGGATTCGAGGATGAAGAAGAGAAAGAAGAAGATGATGGCTCTCCGGTGGCGTGCGACGGAACCAGGCACCGGCACTCCTCAGGGAAGGGTCTCCAGGGATTAATAGAGATCTCAGAGGAGCCTGGGTGTAACACCACCAAGCTTGGTGATATTTTCTTCAACCCAACCCAAAACAAGGCAACTATGGTGCCTTCTCTTGCTTCTTTGGCAATCCCTGGCAGCGACAGTCGGTGTAGCCAACAGAGAAGAAAGAGAGGGAGATGAGGAACTCATAGATGGTGGCTGGGTGCAAGGGAGATGCTTCTTCTCCAACCTTCAACCCGGAAGACACAAAATGACCTCGGCTTCTTCTCCACGCCAATTCAAACGAAGGGATGCGGTTGGGGAGAATCCTGGCTTCGCGGCAGAGGGGTGGAGAGCATGGAGGCTTCGGTTTCAACTCCTCCCCTACACGTGGAGTTTGTAGAAGTGGAAAGTGTGAGTTGGAGTGTAACAATTGCTCCAAGGTCCTCCCACACTTCACCACTTGACTCCAAGTCCCTCACTATACATCAATTTGCGGAGAAGCCCCTCTCCCAGATGTTGCACGCGAAACGGAGCATAAAATATAGGGGTTTTATGCAAATATGCAACTTTTCACTGATTTTCATGCTTTTCGAGGGGACAGTGTCGTCAAACGTAAAAACGGACACCAACAGGACGTCCGGCTCTACGAAACCTATCGAGTAGTGATTTTGGTTCGTTGAGTCCAATTTTTTAAAATTTTGAAATCCATCTAATACAGTGGATTATATCGTTTGGCACACTTTTCGATGACCTAGGCACGTCGAACATAAATTTTGACTACGCTACTGCGCTCAGAACGACGAGACCACTCAAATCGACTATTTGGATCGTCGATTACAGATTTCGATAGGTCGAGTTAGCCAACATCAGCCGAAAACCTAAAATTTTCAGCGGCTACTATTCAGCTTAAGTCAATCCACTATTCATTGTACACTTGTAATTAGGGCTTATTGGACATCAGTATCTACAGAAATTGTTTTCTTTATTAAATTTCAAACTCGAATTTCTCGAATATTATATGGTCTAAATCATGTTCAACGGTGCCGATCATCGATTTGAAAGCTCTATCATCGAAAACAAATAGGTGGCAACCGGACCGATTTACTATTGATAGCATTCTAGATCAACTCTTTCTCTCTCTCTCTCTCTCTCTCTCTCTCTCTCTCTCTCTATATATATATATATATATATATATATATATATATATATATATATATATATATATATATATATATATATATATATACACACACACACACACACACACACACACACACACACACACACACACACACACACATATAATTGAGCTCCTATACTTTGAAAAGTACCAAGTCATTGGTGCTTGTAGGTTTCTAGCTTTTGGATGAAAAGATGTGTGGTTAAGATGATAGTAGGCTTTTTGGGTTTAGTGGGTGGTTTGTGGAATAGCATAATCTAAGAGTTAAAATTGGTCAAAGGAATAGATCTAACGATAGAAAATTTACAAGCACCAATTGCTTGATACTTTTACAAGCATAGTAGCCGGACACACACACACACACACACTCTCTCTCTCTCTCTCTCACTCTCTCTCTCTCTCTCTCTCTCTCTCTATATATATATATATATATATATATATATATATATATATATATATATATATATATTTTATGAGTATAAATCTCTTTGCACTCATAATTTTTTCATCCTTGGATGAAGGGATGTGCGGTTAGGATGTTAGTGATCCTCTATGTACCGCTTGGTTAAAGGGATAAAGGGAGAATAAGAAATTCATTCTCTTTATTCTTCCAAACGGTATTAGAAATTATTAGAAATTACTATTATTCTCTAAACGGGTTATTCCAGAATAACCCGTTAAGAGGGAGAATAGTAGTTCCACCCATTGGGCGGAACAAGTTATTCTCTATTTTATTCCTCTACTAATTAATTTATAAATAATTCTAAAATATAATTAATTAATTTTTTAATAATTAACTAATTATTCATCTGATTTATTAAGTTAATAAATATTTAAATAAATAATTAATTTATAATTTATAATTAATTATCTAATTAAATAATTAATTATTTGATATACTTATTTAATAATTAACTAATATTTACATTGCTTAAATATTTAATATTTTAATTTATCTGCTTAATGCATTAATTAAAAATATAAATGATTAAATAATTAATTAATATTAACATATTTTTTATTTTTTTTATAGTTATTTATTAATTATTGACATTCTTCATCCTCTCATATGGTATTTTTAATTAATTAATTTATTAACTTTTTAAAATATTATTTTACTAATATTTAAATACTTATTATTTAGATAAATTATTTTAGTTCTCAATCATAATTATTTTTATTTTTAATATTCCATCCTAGTCATCCAAACACAATTTTTCTTATTATTAGAATATCTCGATTTTCGTCCAAATACAAAATTAATTTAATTCTTTTTTATTCCAAAAGTTATACCAATTAAAGAAATAAATAAAAATAACTTATTCTCGAACCAAACGGAAACCTAGCATTTAGTGGGTGATTGGTTGAATAGTATAATTTAAAAGTAAAAATAATCAAAAAGATAAATCTAACAGTAAAAAATTTAATAGCACAAATTGTTTGATGTTATTTATAACATTCTAACCGGACTTCTTATATATATATATATATAGTCCGGCTAGAATACTATCGATAGCACCAAACAATTAGTGCTATCAAGTCACCAATGACTTGGTGCTAGCGATAGTATTCTAGCCTAATTATATATATATATATATATATATATAATAAATAATAAAATTAGTTCTCTCTTATTTTAATACCAAACAAAAAATCTTAAATAATTTAAATTTATATTTATTTCTGAAAAAACTAATTTTCTCTTATTTTAATACAAACGAAAAGCCTTAAATAATTTAAATTATTTATTTCTATCCCTCTTTTGTGAAGGGAGGGAAAAAGAGCAGCTTGAGATAGCAGATTGTCACGGACTTAAGCGAAATTGTTTAAAAAATTTGTGCGGCGCTCGTCTTCCTTCGCGAAGTGAGCAAGTCTACACCATCTCTTGTAAACTTGGAACAATTTCGTATAAGTCCGTGACAACATGCTCTACCGCGTTGATTTCGGGAGCTCTCTAGAAACACAAGAGATAGAGAGCCAGACGGATGGTAGTGGTATCTTCTGTGGATTAGTCCTTAGGACGTCGTCGGTGTGCTGACTGCCCAGCCCTCTCCTCTAGCTAGGGAAATTTCTTACATGATAAATTGCAACGGCAATCTATGACTGCCAAAATTTTAATCTATTATAATTTAATTTTATAATATAATTTATTTAGCTAAATATTAATATATTATTAATTTTAAAATAATATAATATTTTAATTATTAGTATATATCATTCATTATAATTTTGCTACGTTATTTATATCTATTAATCTATTAATATATATGGATTCTGAATAATTTTAACCGCGTGGTAAGATTTTTTTCACCCTCACCAGTATGATTTTTTATTTTTTCACTATCAAATTTTTTATTCATCCTTCATCAATGCCATCAATGACAAGCAATATTAAGAATCATGAATAACCCACAAAATTATAGTAGACTTAGTGGATATTTAATTTAGACATTAGTGGTGTCTTAAATATACACTTAGTGGGTGAGTTATGTACATGAGTCTATAAATAATGAAATTGGCTAAGACTAAAATAACAAAAGAGAGTTGTATTTTATATTAATAATTTATTAATATTTAGTCAATTAAATTAAAATATAGTATTTAATTGTAATAATTTTAAAAATTTAAGCAAAAAATTTTAATAAATTAAAATTTATGGACCAAAATATCTTCTAGCATGATAATGTTAATCCCATATTTGCCGTCAGCTCGGTTAGGAGAACGGTGACACATTGGAAAGATCTGGGTTGACATAGGATTTTTTATTTTTTTTTATTTTTTTTTTCTTGATTGATCATTCTTGAGAAATTTTGCTGTTTCATCCATGTTGCTAAATTCAATTTTCAGTTGAATAAAACAGATGCCGTGCTACCTTTCTCTCTAAAAAAAACAGACTTCAACAATTCTGCCGAGTGAAGTGAGGAAGAAAAAAAATACAAAATATCATTAGGAAACTTAACTTCAAGATTATTTATTGGGTGTGAAGTTTAAGATAATGCCCGTTATATTTTATTTAAATATATTTAATTGTGTTATTAATTAATTTTTTATTTAGTTTGCGTTGAAATATTAAAAATATTATTTTTTAATAGTTTAAGTTTTTAAAGTAGAACGGTTATTTAATATAATTTTATATGGTACCAGAGCGAAATATTTTTATTTTTGCAACTATATAGAAACAAATAGAGAAAAAAAAATTAATTTTTACTAAAATTCTAATTTAATCCAAAATTTATTTTAATCTAAAATTCACTTGCAGTAAAATAAATATGTCATAAATAATTTTTTTATCATAGTTATTCCATGCCAAAATAACAATGCATATAAGTACAAAAACAAATCTTTTGTAAAATACTATTTTAATATAAAATTATTATATAATTACTCCTCAATTAGATTCTTTATCAGTTTATATGACACAATAGGATTGATAGAAAAGAAATATCTATGTTTTGTAAATTCTTTAAAACAAACTCTTTTCTTGAAGCATCCAAAAGGTTCTAGAAGCTTCCATGATGTAGATAAGACTGGGCTGAGGTGCAGCAAAGACTTATAATTAGGTGAGCTCACCTAACCCTAACTTGGCCAACAACTGTATGTGACTGTTTTTTATAAGTGGCAATTGGCTTCTTTTGTAAGTACAATTGTCTTACCTAATAGTTTTTGTCATTTTCATAATTTAAAAATTTCTAGCCTAAATCAAAATTCCCTTTTTTTTTTTTGTTTTTTTTTTTTGTTTTGGAAAATAGATCTGTAGGTGAAATTAATTATACTTTTTGATTGAATTTTCGTAGGTTATTGTTGGAAAATTTCGTACTCACTCCGGTATCAGATTTTGTAAATCCGCAATCCATTCTGGTACCGCCTAGTGTTGGGATTCCGCCGCGGAAACATCAAATCAAATTTTTTACCAAAAATTCGAGCTCTCAACATAACTGAAACTAGCACAACCACAAAGAGAAGAAAACCAAAACAGAAAATATAGGAATGAAATAAGATTCATTAATCAAGACTCCTCTTTTGCAATAGAGTAGCTTCAACCCGAGCCCTCCTCCTGAATCTCTTTCACCCTTCTCTCGTCTTCTATAAACCTAGAAAATTATGGGTGTGGCTAAATTCTAGTACCCACCACCTCCATGGGTGTGATCACCACCATGAATGTTATCATCACTATATGGGTGTGACTAAATTCTAACCCCCACCATCTCCATGGATATTACCATCACCGTGGGTGTGTATACCACCTTCAAATAATAATATTTATGCTATATTTATAACTTACATAAAAAACTATTCAAATTCTAATCTGAATAGATTTTTATTTTAATTAATATTCAAATCTTAACAAACTCATCTTTTTAGGATTTAAATATTAATCTTAATCCAATTAGGATTCAACTACAAATCTAATCAACTTCTAACAATCTCTACATTGATTTGATTTGTAGTGTTCAATCGCTACATTGAGCTCTCCTCCGCTCCACCTTGAGCGACTGCATCTCTGATCTCGCTTTTGGACTCTCTTAGCTCCACCTGAAGCCGAAAAATCACATACCTTTGAATCCAATACGCATAACGAGATCAAATTATGATCGCCTTCCGTGATCATCGGTAATTCAGTACTGATGTTGATCTCTCCTGAGGGTGGATAACCTTTGTCTCTGATACCAATTGTTAGAAAATTCGGTACTTGCCTCGGTATCAGATTCTGTAAATCCGCAATCTGCTCCGACACCGCAATCCACTTTGGTACCGCCAAGTGTTGGGATTCCGCCGCGGAACCGTCAAATTTGATTTTTTACCAAAAACCCGTCCTCTCAACATAACTGAAACCAACACAATCATAAAGAGAAAAAAACCAAAACATAAAATATGCGGATGAAATAAGATTCATTAACTAAGAAAAGAATTACACCGACTCCTCTTCTGCAATAGATTAACTTAAATCCGAACCCTCCTCCTAAATCTCTTCTCTCGTTTTCTATAAATTTAGAAGATTATGGGTGTAGCTAAATTCTAGCCCCCACCACCTCCATGGGTGTGGCCACCACCATGGGTGTAACCACCACTATATGGGTGTGGCTAAATTCTAGTCCTCACCATCTCCATAGGTGTTACCACTACTGTGGGTGTAGATACCACCTTCAAATAATAATATCTATACTATATTTATAGTTTACATTAAAAGCTATTCAAATTCTAATATGAATAAATTTTTATTTTAATTAATATTTAAATCTTAACAAACTTATCTCTTTAAGATTTAAATATTAATCTTAATTCAAATAGAATTCAACTACAAATCTAATCAAATCCTAACAATTGTTTATGTATTCGCAAAATTAATATAATATTTTTAATCGACTAATACAACAAATTCGCTTATTTTGCTATCTGATATTGATTTTACTAAAGTGAAAATAATCTAATTTTTTTTAATCTCTTTCAACATTTCATTTTCTTATTTGAAAAAAAAAAAAATTTAGTCGATTAAATATTGATATATCACTAATATTGACGTGATATAGTAATATTGTAATCGATGATGTATTAATAATTAAGATGTCATATTATTTTTGTATAAACTATGCGTTAAAATTAGTTAAACAAAATTAGATAGTGGGACTTAATTATAATAATTCTAAAAATTTGAATAAAAAATTATAGTAAATTAAAATTTGGGGTCTAAATTATCTCATCTGTCTTATAGTTTAAGAATCAAAAATGCAATTTATCCTTTCTCTTAATTGAAGAAATTAACCCTAAATTTTATTTGCTTTAAAAATTTGTAACCAATTATTAATTTGAGCCAAAAATGAATATGGAGACTAATAAGGCCCATAATTCTCGGCCTAGTTCAAAATGGGCTTAAGAGTAAATTCTCTCTCTCTCTTTTTTTTTTTTTTTTTTTTTTTTTTAAATATATTTGTAGTCCCCACATAAATGCACATAAATGTGGGTTCGAATCTCCAACCTGTGGGTGGCTGACTTATACCATACAACCAAAGTGTTGTTTTATTAATGTTTTGCATTTTTGAAGGGGTTGTTTTTGTTGCATGCAATTGCAACTATATATATATAAATTTTAATATATTATTTGGTTTGATGATGGTGAAATTACAGTTTAGTTGTACGTAATTGTAGCTGTGCTGTAGTTGTAAATATATATGAAGACCCAAATTTGATATTTGGCTTGTTGTATTTGAATTCTATTGCTATAATTTGAGCTCCATTCAAATTGACCATAGCACTAACTATAGCAGTTGGAAAACATAATTTTAAACAAAAAAAAGAAGAAGCTTACTTCCTTAATTATTTTTTAAATAATTTTTTTTTTCTATATTAGAGATGATATATATATATATATATATATATATATATATATATATATATGTAGAGTCCGGCTACTATACTATCGGTAGCACCAAGCATTCGGTGTTATCAAGTTTTCTACCCTTAGATCAAGTTCTTTGATTATTTTCATTCGTTAGATATTACTATTTTTCCAACTACCCATTAAACCGAAGAGGCCCACTATCATCTCAACCACACATCTTTTAATTCAACGGTTAAAAACTTAATAGCACCAATGAGTTAGTCATGGATGCTATTAATAGTGTTCCAGCCTCTCTCTCTCTCTCTCTCTCTCTCTCTCTCTCTCTATATATATATATATATATATATATATATATATATATATATATATATATATATATATATATATATATATATATAGAATTAGGCTAGAATACTATCGATAGCACCAAGCCATTAGTGCTATCAAGTTTTTAGCCGTTGGATGAAAAAATATGCGGTTGAGATTATAGTGGGCCCCTAGGGTTTACTAGGTTATTGGTTGAATAGTAAAAATCTTAGGGGACCACTATAATCCCAACCGCATATCTTTTTATCCAACGACTGAAAACTTGATAGCACCAATTGTTTGGTGCTATCGATAGTATTCTAGCCGGACTCTATATATATATATATATATATATATATATATATATATATATATATATATATATATATATATATATATATATATATATATATATATATATATAGGGTCCGGCTACTATACTCTTATGAGTAAAATTTTTTTGTACTTATAAGTTTTCATCCCTTGGATGAAGAAATGTGCGGTTAGGATTATAGTAGTTCCTTAGATTTTTACTATTTTCCCAACAACCTACTAAATCCTAGGAGAACACCACTATCATCCTAACCGCACATTTCTTCATCCAAAGGTGAAAAAGTTATGAGTACAAAGAAGTTTATACTCATAAGAGTATAGTTGCCCTACGCTATATATATATATATATATATATATATATATATATATATATATATATATATATATATATATATATAACGAGACTACTATACTATTAATAGAACCAAATACTTAATACTATTGACTTTTTGGTTCTTGGATGAAAAGATGTACGGTTAGGATGATAGTGGTCCCCTGAAATTTCGTGGGTTTTGGTGAAATAGTATAAACTTTAGGTGACTACTATAATCCTAACCGTATATCATTGACCTAATAATCAAAGAGTTATAAAATTTATAATTTTAATGGTAGATATGAATTTTTTGCTAGTTTAACGGTGTAAAAAATTAAAATTAATTAAATTTTGGTTATAAATTTGTTTAGAATATTTAAAATAAGATCTATACTCTCGATCTTGATCACAGACTCCTATCATTACTTTTTGAACTCCTATCATTACTTTTTGAAAGATATTCATTTTCAGCCGTTCATTTTTGTGTTCACTTGATGGACAAAAAAGAATATTAAAAAAATATAAAATATAATTTTTAGATAGTTTAAATAGTCTAAATCATATTTAACAGTACCGATCATTGTTTTGGAAGCTCCATCATAAAAAATAAATGGGTGGTAACAGAGCTCGTTTGGTACCTATAGCATTCCAGCCTCTCTCTCTCTCTCTCTCTCTCTCTCTCTCTCTATATATATATATATATATATATATGGAAAATGCTATGTGTACACCCCTTTCGGGGTGTACATCATACACCCCACCCATCTAAGGGTGGGGGTGTGATGATGGGTCACTCGATGTGACCCGTAAAAAATATCGGCACCATTAAAATGGTGGAGGTGTATGATGTACACCCCTTCGGGGTGTACATGTAGCATTGCTCTATATATATATATATATATATATAGAGACAGAGAGAGAGAGAGAGAGAGAGATAGAGAGTCTGACTACTATGCTATCGATAGCACGAACACTTTGTGCTCCTAAGTTTTCTACCGTTAAATCTATCCCTTAAATCATTTTCATCGCTTAGATCATATTATTTTGTCAACCATCCACTAAACCCTAGGAGCCTACTATCATCCCAACAGCACATTCTTTTATTCAAGAGTCAAAAACTTAATAGCACCAATGACTTGATGCTATTAATAGTATAGCAGCCTAGTGTTATATATATATATATATATATATATATATATATATATATATATATATATATATATATATATATATATAGCTGCTATGCTATCAATAGCACCAAGCATTTGGTGCTACCAAGTATTCCACCGTTTGATCTACCCCTTTAATTATTTTCATCTCTTAAATCATACTATTTCTCCAACCACCCATTAAACCCTAAGGACTCACTATCATCCTAACCACACATCCCTTCATCCAAGGGTTAAAAATTTAGTAGCACCAATAACTTGGTGCTATTAATAGCATAGCATGATCTAAAGGATAGAAATGATCCAAGGGATAGATCTACTGGTGGAAGACTTGGTAGCACCAAGTGTTTTGCGCTATTGATAGCATAGTAGCCGGACTATATATATATATATATATATATATATATATATATATATATATATATATATATATATAGTCCGGCTACTATGTTATTAATAGCACTAAGTTATTGGTGCTATTAGGTTATCGGTCATTGGATGGAGGGATGTGCGGTTAGGATGATAGTGATCCCCTAGTGTTTAGTAGGTCGTTGATGAAATTGTATGATCTAAAGCGCAGCGACATAGTCAGGATTTTAGTTTTAGGGGGGCCAAAAATAAACCATGCAAAAAATATTAATATATAAAAAATATTAATAAAAAAATTATATATAAATAATTTTTAGTTCATTAGCTTTTGAATTTTTAATTTTTTTTTTCTAAAAAAATAATAGAGTATAGTTGTCTTTACCATTAAAATAATAATGATATAGGAATCTACAAAAAAAAATTATGTCAAAAAATTAAGTATTAAGATCTAATATAATTTGCAAATCAAGTATTATGATATATTAAAAAATCAAGTATTAAGATTTAGTATAATTTGCAAATTAAATATTACGATACGTTGGAGTCAAATAAATTTGCATCCCGTGACCCACAAAATAATATTATTTTTTTTAAAAAAATATATTTTGGCCCTAAAGTATACACTATTTTAATTTTATTAATAACTTAATAATGAACTTTTATATAATTTTAAAAATATTGGGGAGGCCATGACCACTTTGGGTCTCTATATGGCTCCGTCCCTACTAAAAGATAAAATTAATCAAAGAAATAAATTTAACGGTAAAAACTGACTCTCTCTCTCTCTCTCTCTCCCTCTCTCTCTCTCTCTCTCTATATATATATATATATATATATAGTAGAGTTTATATACTTTTAAAATTATAAGCTCATTCATACTATCAGTAGTAAAACCGACTCCGTTGCTACCGATTTGTTTGCGATGATGGAGCTTTCAAATCAACGATTAGCACCGTTGAATATAATTTAGGTCACTGAAATTATCTAGAAATCAAATTTTAAATTTTTTCGACATTATTAAAATATTTTATACTATATGATTAGCTAGATATAAAACTTACAGAGGTAACAAATGTACGTGAACATAATATAAATATATATCAAAATACCGTTATGGTAAAGAAAATACCATCAAACTATTATACCTTAAGGACTGATAGTCCAGATTAAATTCCAGTTAGATGTGACTCTGACATAGTGAACTTTTTCTTTACCGTCTGTAAATTTTTTTTTATAAAAATTTTTTTTACGTAAATTTATATGTTATTTTTCTGTCGTGTAATTTTGAATTTACTTTTGTATCGTAATCGTCAATTGCTTTTATTTAATTTGTGCGTTCGTTGCTAACAAATCTAATATATAACATATATGTTATGTTAGTCACAGTAGTGCACCAAATTTGATCCATGTGTCATTTCCAAATTGAAGCTATACATTTAAAACGAGCCCCAAAGTGCAAAATTATGACCGTTTTATAAAATCCAAATTCAAATTGCGTCAAAGTGTGCCTCATCAATTGACTTTATTTTCACCTGATTCGACCCAATCCAACTCTTCCATGTACCTTAAGGGCCAGATCGTTCGGAATAATTTTGAGAAAAAAAAAATAGTAGAGGTTAAAAAATTATGTAGGTTGGCTATTTATTTATAGATTAAAATATGTCTAACTTTCTGTTCCGTGACAATAGATTCAGAAGATTAATAAGTTGGGTTGGATGAGCCCAATAAGTTAAGTAGACTGCGGTTCCAATAGACCTAACGGTAAGAGGCCTAACAATAAACCTAATGTCCAGATAGGTTGAGTCCGGTCGAGACAATAGATTCCAATTTCTACAATAGATAGTAGAAATTAAAAGATTATGTATGTTGGCTATTTATTTATGGGTTAAAATATGTCCAATTTTCTGTTTCGTGACAATAGATTCAGAAAATTAATAAGTTGGGTTGGGTGAGCCCAATAAATTAAGTAGGGCTGCGGTTCACAACATATCTAACGGTAAGAGGCCTAATAATAAACCTAACGTCCAGATAGATTGAGTCCGGTCGAGACCCGTGGGCGATTGAGTCCGGTCGAGATCCGTAGGCGCTGTGTCTGTACGCTTTAAGTGAATTGTCTGCGTATTTCTAACTGCTCGAATTTTTAGAATTAGTGATTAATGCCAACGATCCGCCAATGTATAGCCAAAATCTTTTAGTTAAAAGATAGGAGTAAAAGATCATTGGTTTTGAGTAAAAGAGAGAAGGAACAGATAGTAAAAGATGTGGCAGCAAATCTTAGTTGATCCAAAAAGGAAATAAATTTCAAATGCCAAAAAAAGGCATGCTTCTAGGATACCATTTAAATATCACTGGTGGTGCTGAAAGTGGAAGGGCAGAGAATAATTCCTTGTTTTTTTTTTTGTTTTTTTTTTTTAACTTTTTATTTATTTATTTATTTTTTAAGATGGTGGCTTTGTGTTGGAGAGGAATAAAGTGCCACAATTGAAAGAAGAATAACCTCCAAAGTAAGGAACTGTTTCAATACCAAGTGTATCATGTAGCTAAATGTATAGGGGATAATTTACAAAAAGTCCCTGTAGTATTCCAATATTGCGAATTTGTTCCACTACAATAAAATTAAGTTATAGGAATACATGTTTGTGACACTTTTATATAAGTGTCCTATTTATATTCCATCTATATTCAAAATTAAATTATAGGGACATATTTTTGGGACACATTATAAAAATGTGTCGCTATACACCCTAGCGACGACATATATAGCAACACTTATAATAAGTGTCGGTATTTTTGTCAGTGATACTTTTTTTAGATTTTAAAAATACTTAAAAATGTCCCTATAGCCTAATTTTATTGTAGTGTTCACTTAAATATTTCAATCCCCCATATCACTTTAATCTGATTTTTTGCTTTTTTTTTTTTACTGTAAAATAAGCTTTTTAACTCGAATTAGCTTTTTCACTTTAAGGGTCTCTTTGATTCACATGATTCAAAAATTTCGCTGGGAATTAACTTTCCAAAAATTGTTTCCAAGACTAATTTTACAATCTTGTAGGAATTATCATTTTTGGTTCAATTCTTAAAGGATGAATTGCACTTTCCGTCCGCGTGCCATTTTGGTTCTCAAAATTTAATTTGTCCTAACTTCGGGCACAAACTTTTTTGACGGCTGCATGTGAGTCCTCCGATCCAATTTAGTTGGCAAAATATTAATATGTCCTGATGTGATGACAATATAATAATATTATAATTGATGATGTGAAAATAAATAAGTTGCTAAATTATTACCACATTAACAACACATTAGTATACATTCAACAAAATTAGATTGTGAGCTTTGATTACAATTATTTTAAAAGGGGGTAATTTTTTATATATTCCTAAAAATTTTTCTGTTTTTAGATTTACTTTTCTTAGAAGGCTAATATTAAAACTACTCTTCTTACGTTTCAACTTTTTTCTAAAATACCCCTGAAGTTAAACTCTGTTAGTGTACCGTTTGGAGCTGCCGTTATCTGTATGAAATTACCATTTTGCCCTTTCAAATATACCCTTCTACCATAACCAACTTTTCTTATGTACCCTTAAAATTTTCAATAATTTTGGTAGATAGGAACAAAATAGGTATATCTGATAGTTTTCAACTCCGATTATTATTTAACTCTAGTTTAATCCTAGTTAACTTAACACAGGGAAACGGTATGGATATTTTTAATAACGGTGGAATGTATGAAGGGTATATTGAAAAAAAATAAATAAGAGGAATAAATTAAATATTTCTTCAGATTTCAGGAGTACACAGGCAATTATCTCTTTTAAAAGTTAGAGCTATAAATTATAAGAATCAAAATGTCACGTGCTTGCTTCTTTAAGGACGAACAAAGTGCAATATAATTAATCTGAGCAATATTATTTATACACCTCAAATTGAGTGTATAATATACATTCCACCCATCCAAAAATAAAGGCACATTCACTAGTCATTTAGAGCAATGTTACTGTTATACCTTAAAATGAGTATAAGATATACACTTCATTCATTTAAGGGTAAAATTTTTTTCACTAGTCATTTAAAAAAAAACTAGTAAAATTCATTCCATTCTAGAATGGATGGAGTGTAAGATGTATACTCTAAATAGAATGTATCAAAAGCATTTTCTCTAGTAAAATTTTTCTCTCCAGAATAAATAAGATGTAAAATATATATCCCATTTGAAGTGTACAAGTAATATTTTTTAATCTTAAATTTTAGAATTTTACCCTTCTCATATTTGCTTTCAGTATTAAAATTGCTCGATTCGAATAATTTTGTGCTGACCGGGGTGATAAAAATTAGTCAATAAATTGGTCGGTTACAAGCAAAACGATAAATTTTGAATTTTCACTTTTGGCAGAATTACAAAACACCACATCAGATTTTTACAACGAACCAAGCATAAAAATTCTCAATTTCTAATATTCATTTCTAAGAATCTTAAAAATACAAGAAAATTTCTCTATAAATAAATTTCCTTTTTCCCTGTAGTTTGCTCTCCGGAGTACCCGACTTTTAAAAATATATGTTTTATCTTTTTAAAATTTTAAAAATATTTTTAGAGAGTTATAATATTAATGGAGAAGACAAAATGACTAAATTACTCTTACTTATTATATAAGATAAAAAAATATATTTTAATATATTTATTTTATTTTTATGAATATTTTTGGTATAATTTATAAAAAATAGACGGAATATTGATGAAGAGGAGCTAAATTAATACATTAGCTTTAAATTTTGAGCGAGGCAAAAAGACTGAGTATTCACAGAAATTTTTTCTGTATTTTAGTTTTTATTTTGATGGTAAAAAAGAAAAGAGATATGTGAGAAAGTTTAGGAATTGTAATGGTTTAAAAAAAATATTGAAGTATGCAATATCATGATATATGCAAGACAAAAATGTATATTTTATCTTAATATCACTACAACAATATTATGCTATAGCGACATTTTTAAGTGTTTTTAAAATTTTAAAAAAATATCGCTGACAAAAATACCGACATTTATTATTAGTGTTGCTATATGTGCCGTCGTTAGGGTGTATAACGACATATTTTTGTAATGTGTCCCAAAAATATATCCCTATAATCTAATTTTGGATATAGATGGAATATAGATAGAACACTTATACAAAATTATCATAAACATACGCTACAATAAAATTATGCTATAACGACACTTTTAAATATTTCTAAAATCTAAAAAAAATATCATTGACAAAAATACCGACACTTATTGTTAGCGTTGCTATATGTGCCGTCGTTAGGGTGTATAGCGACACATTTTTGTAATGTGTTCCAAAAATATATCCCTATAATCTAATTTTGAATATAGATGGAATATAAATAGGACATTTATACAAAAGTGTCACAAAAATATGTCCCTATAACCTAATTTTGTTGTAGTGATATGTCTCTATAATTTAATTTTATTGTAGTATATATATGCTAACAAAGAAGCATCAAAGTTCCTTCCTTTCTTCTTTCCTTGAGCATCAAGGCTCCTAAAAAATTAGCTGTATTGCCCAACAAAGCACTCAATGCCTTCATATTTCCTACAAGAAAGGAACAAAGTCCCTGCCACACCTCAATACTCTAACACATGCACACACATACATATTATTATATATATATATATATAAGCCCTATAACCTTTGGTAGTTCTTGGTCATGCATGCATGCAACTGTTAAGTTCCCAGTTCTGTTCCAGAATTTGACATAGAGAGATACACTAAGAACTACTGTAGTGATAGTTTTGGTACACAGCGAGGTTTCGGCGATGGCGAACGCAGGATTAAAACCTGTTGCTTCTCTTCTTCTGGTGCTCAACTTCTGCATGTATGCCATTGTTGCTGCTTTAGGAGGGTGGGCCATTAATGTCGCAATTCATCGCGGTTTTATTATCGGTACGTGCGTGTATATCTCTATCACTACAATAAAATTAGATTATAGGGACACATGTTTGTGCCACTTTTTTATAAGTGTCTTATCTATATTCCATCTATATTCAAAATTAGGTTATAGGGACATATTTTTGGGACATATTATAAAAATATGTCGCTATACACCCTAACGACGGCACATATAGCAACACTAACAATAAGTGCTGGTATTTTTGCCAGCGACACTTTTTTTAGAGTTTAGAAATATTTAAAAGTGTCGTTATAATATAATTTTGTTGTAGTGCTATTTGTCTCCGTTAGTAAACTCTCAGTAGGAAAAAAGATATTTGACGAAATTTTTGGAATCAATAAGATTTTATTTTGATCATTTAAGAAGTAAATAAGATATTTTTAAACTTTTGAATGCTATATTGAAATAACATATAGTTTACCAGCATTTGATTAATATTACTTTGGTTGACTAAAATATTTTTATTAATGTTTAAAAATTTCTCAAAATATCTCTCAACTTATAGAATTGATCACTAATCGGAATTAGGGGTATAGAAAAGTATTTTGATAATTTCAGAATAAATTTTAAAATCTTGAATAATAGTCCAAAATAAATAAGCAAAAATTATATATATATATATATATTAAAATCATCGTAAAGTAGGCAAGTTTTTTTCAAAATAACCTTGTATAAAATCATCGTAAAGTAGGCAAGTTTTTTTCAAAATAATTCTCTAAATTTTTATAATTTGAAAAATACTTTTATCAAATTTTTTTTTGTAAAACTAATATTATTTTTACCATATCAGCTCAGAAGTCGGTGAATAATTCACCGCTTTCACAATAACCCTACGAACCGCCGCCTTCGATGAACCATTCACCGCCTTTAACTATAATTTCATATTTAAGTTAATTTCAAATAAAATTATAAACAAATACGTAAATAAAATGAGAATATGGGTACGAATCAGATCTTTAAAAAATTTAGATTATTATTATAAAAAGATAAGATAAAATAAAAATACGGGTATCGATTAGATTTTTAAAAATTTAAATTGTTATTATTCATTAACTAATATAAAAAAGAAAAGAAATAAAAGACTTATTTAATTATAAAATCTAAATCTTTAAAAGATTTATGCTGTTATTAGTCAGTGAATAATAACAACTTAAATATTTTAAATATCTGATTCATAACCATAACTTCATTTTATCTTATCTCTCTTCTTTCTTATATTAGTTAGTAAATAATAATAATCTAAATTATTTATATTTACGAACAAAGTAAATTAGTTAGTGAACAGAATAATCTAAATCTTTTAAAGATTTGACTTATATCAATATTTATATTTTTTTTTATATTAAAGACGGTGAACGAATCGCTGGGTTTTCAAGATTATTGTGAAGGCGGTGAATTGAACGATTCACCGTCTTCTGAGCGCCCTTCTGATTTGACAAAATTAAAATATTATAAATAAAATTTTGATAGAATTATTTTATAAATTATAAAATTATAAAATTTTATTTTGAAAAAAACTCCTAAAGTAGGGGTTAGGGGTGAGAATTAATTAGTTGGTTCGATTCAACTTTTGTAGTTTTTATTTTTTTAAAAATTAACCTGAACTTAATTACGGGGATGGACGGATCGAACCGAATAATTTGGTTGATTTGTTTGGCTTATTTGGTTTTAGTATATATAATATTTTCACTTAGTTTAAATTTTTATAAATCACTAAAAATAAGATATAATCCTGATTACTTTTTTATTAAAAAATTATTAATCTAAGATAATAATGATAATTAATATCTCTTACTTAATTGATTATTGATTAAAAGTAGTACATAAATTTTTAATTTAAGACTAGCATATATTAGATTACTGAAATTTTGATTCATTTAGTTTATTCGATTTTTCTAATTATTAACTTTTAGAATCAAAATATATGTAAACCAAAATGAACCGACTGATTTTGATCGATTCGGCTTAGTTATTTGTGACACCTTAATAGTCTTATATCGGATGAAAATGCAATTGTGATTGCGTATATAAGTGATATGAGTATTTTGAACTGTGGTTGGAACTTAATAAATTATTATTGCTAATGAGTCGGATCATTACATTTGATATCAGAGTCAATCACCAGCCGAAAGTATATGACAAGTCTCGACTGAGACAGAGTCTGAAAAATCGCCAAAGATATTTTCTTACAAAAGTATTGTTACCTTATCTCGGGCCCTTCATTCATTCAATAATTACATTACATGCATCAATTTTCAAATTGTAATAATTGTATCATTATTCAGTAGAGTATTTATTTTTTATATATATATTTTTTTTTTTTTTTTTTTTTTTTTAATTTCATTTTGAAGCTCATGTACAAAACATGATAAATTTAGGAAGGTAATAAGCTGAATTTCGGCCCTAAATATATACATATGTGAGAAGCAAATTTAGTTTCTAAAGATCATTAGATATGAAAATTCTCAATTTAGTACAAAAATATATATATACATTTTAATAGAAAATTTTCATTGGTGGTTAGTGACTACAGCTAAATTTTTTTTGTGTTCCTGGGCCAAGCAGATTCAGGGCTAGCACTCCCAGCTCACTTCTCTCCAATATTCTTTCCTATCGGAAACGCCGCGACTGGATTCTTCGTGATCTTTGCGATATTAGCTGGTGTCGTCGGGGCGGCTTCGTCGATCGCTGGATCCCACCACCTCCGATCGTGGAGCTACGACAGTTTGCCTGCCGCCGTGTCTTCCGCCGTCATTGCCTGGGCTCTCACCCTCCTTGCTTTGGGGTAAGATGGGTTGCTTGTTTTTGACCAGAGCGAACTCCGAGCTCGACCGGTTTCGAACTAGCTAGGTCAAGATCCTGAGCCAAGAGAAAATCTCGGTCAGTTCAGATCAGATCAGATTAGGTCAAGTCAAATAAGAAATCTTAAGTCAGATCGAATCAGCTCAAAACCTATCATAACCGGCCAAATAGGGCTAGACTGATCTAATCTGACTCGTAAAAACAACTGAGCTTAGCGGATTGAAACTTCAAGTTTGTCATTTGAGATCATGAACGGTTGCTTCATTTAAGTACTTCGTTTGTGGAATAAACATTGCCTATAACCGGTTCATCCGTAGATTGGTGTATTATGATTGTGTCAGCTATCCATCTATCTCATACTTTCAATCCGAATTTAAAATCTAAATATAGAGAAAAACTGCAAATCAATAGACGGTAGGAGTGAAATATGAGATATGAGATTCCTCTTTTTTTTTCCTTTTTTTTTTTTTTTTTTTTTTTTTTTTTTCTTTCTTTTTGTAGTATATATATAAGGATAGTAATTAACTAAAGTAAAACACTTTTAAGAATTAAGGGTGCCAATATCTCAAATTTAAAATTTCGAGGACCAAAGTGAGACTTGGCTAAAAGTTCAGGGATTAGTGGTGTAATTTAATTACTCTATATATATATATATATATATATATATATATATATATATTGCAGAAAATGCTTTGCATCTGGTCTTAATACTAGTCTAGGTGCATTTGCTATTAGAAACTAATATTGTACAATTTATATATGTTGCAGTTTGGCTTGCAAGGAGATTAGCTTGCATGGGAGAAATGCAAAGCTGGTATGAGTTTTAATTTTCTCCTACCATTTTTTTGTTCTATATTTTTCTAAATTCCATTATCTTATAACTATATATATATATATGTTTAGAAATTTCCTTTTTTTTTTAAATTTTTTTTAGCAAACTTTACAAAGTACTTAAATCAGAGAAAAATAGGGCAAATTATAATCGTAAAAAATTAAGCATAGAAATCCTCGCAACTATATATTAGCTATAAGTATAGCTAAGTGTCGAGATATGAGAGAAAGTGTTACGCATAAAGTATTTAAAACAACATTATCTCATAGTTTCAGCTTTTAGAGTAACTGATTGATTTATTTTTTTTTCCATTAGAAATTTCCTTCTCGAAGAAAAACCTTAAAATATTTTAAATACTGTGTGTTATATTTTCAAATTTTCAGAGAACTATGGAGGCTTTCACCATAATTCTATCTGCAACACAACTTCTGTATATACTTGTGATACATGGAGGAGTGACAACCAGCAGGAGGAGTTAGAAACTAATTCTATATGTTGTTTGGATTGGGGCATTTGTTATTGTGTAAATTAATTAGTGTTTTTTATTTTACATTTTAGTGTGTTTGATTTCATGTCACCCAAATTTGAGTTGTATGGTCTTAAATGTATATTTGATTGGTTGGTTTGATTTGTGTGTTGACTATGGTGTGTGCATGGTGTGGTGTTATATAAATAATTTAATTTGAGAATGAGGAATTTGTGATTTGGGTGATTCATTGTGTGAATGTATACTAGTAATTTTGTAATGGATGCTTTTCTCATTCTTTGTTATTTGCTTATTCAAGTTCTGTGCCAGCCCATGCCCACATGATCAGCTCAAGAATATGACTTGTCTAATGAAAATTTATTTGACTTAAGAGCTTAATTAAGATTATTAAGTTTGGGTCCACTAGTAAATATCATTATTTAATTTACTGTAACGATCCGGCCCACTAACAATAATAACTCGTTGGGTCCAAACTACAGCCCAAAATGCTTAAGTGTAGTTATTATTACTAGTGTCCATGTCTCTTATAAATCCAAGCACAACCACATTTTCATCCGATGTGGGACTATTGGGGTGTCACAGACTCCCCCTATTTAGGCCTGATGTCCTCGTTAGCCCAAACACACACACAGCGATGTGAGACTCGTCTCACTAGCCCTGTCATCTAGACCCAGGCTCAGCTGAGACTTATCACATATTTTCGGATGTCAATTGGCTCTGATACCAAATGTAATGACCTGACCCACTAGCAATAATAACTCGTTGGCCCAACCCACAGCTCAAAATGCTTAACTCCAGTTATTATTACTAGTGTCCATATCTTATATATACACAAAGACATCTACACTTTCATTCGATGTGGGACTATTGGGGTGTCACAGACTCCCCCCGTTTAGGCCTGACGTCATCGTCACCCCAAAGACCAAGCACACACACACAGTAGCCCAAGATCACCAGGCGATGTGAGACTTGTCTCGCTAGCCCTGTCATCTAAACCCAGGCTCAGCCGAGACTCATCACACACTTCCTTCCGGCTGGTTATTGGCTCTGATACCATAAAATCTGTCACGCCCGAGTTTCGAAAAGTAGGCACATTTTTTTTTTTTTTTTGAAATCAGAGTTTAAAATATTTCAGGCGTGAACAGATCGCCATATGTATAAAAAATTTTCTGTCCACTTGGACAGAGCCTTTCCTATACATTCACAGCTAAGCACTTACAGCCAATACCAGAGTAGTTTAAACTACGCATACAACATTAATCATTTTACAATATTTTGAAACATAAATGCGGAAGATAAAGTAAACTGGTGACATGAGGGTCAGCACTATCGCAACAGCCTCACCAACACGTCCCGATATCCCAGCACCCGACCGACCTGAAAAATGGTCACCCAGGGGTCAAAAGTGTATTCCAGTGGGCACGACGAGCCGAGAAATAGCTAATCGTACCTACTGGCATACAATAACTAGCGGATAGTAAAAGATTAGTAGGTAAGGCAGGTATAGAAATCAGATAACTATAATTAGGCTAAGCATGTATGTGGGTACATCAACATAGGGCTAAGCATGTATATGGGTACAACAACACAGGGCTAAGCATGTATATGGATATAGCAACATAGGGCTAAACATGCTGAAATATAAAGAGCTATCATGATACTAAGCATGTAAATAGTATAAGTGCTAAAGTATGCTGAACAGATATATAATGATATACCAAAGTACCCAACCGATGCTGTCGTATTGGTCGCTGGACCTCAAGCGAAATATCACAATAAAATCCCTAGCAGAAACTGTCAGCAACCTTGTACCAAGGATACAATAGAAAGGGTTTCCTAACAGCACCACCGAAGTGGGGGTATCCCTATATCGAGTGGTACGACAGAAAGGGCTCCCTGTACCTAATGGTACTGCAGAAAGGGATGGCTCACGGGTCTCGTAGACTCTCTACCGGTAAAGAATGCTAGGTGGGGGACCCAGTAGGTGGACGACGATGACAATGCTGGTGCTCCAAGCTGACGGTCCACAGACCGAAATAGTCGGCGCTAGCCGGAAATCCCATTGGGGATGCAAATACCTCAAACCTGTGCAGTACTGAATGCAAGATGTACTAGCTATCTGAATATGTAACTGGCTAATCATACACATGGCATATGTCCAGATAAAAGCAGAGCATGATAAATAACTTGGTATAATCTGATAGCTACCTAATGTCCAATCAAGCATGACAAATGTCCATAAGCAATAAGTATACTAAAAGCATGAGTATAAGCTGGAAATAAACAATCAACTAGTAAGGCTCAGGGATATAATCTGGGCCAGCAAGAAAGGCAAGGGTCCAACCAACTAAGGTACCACAGAGGACCGAAGAGATAAAGCCCGGACCAAAGAAAACTCACATGTGTGTAGGCAGACCGACGACTCCATTAGAAGGCTAGCGGGCCGGAGTCAGACTGCAGAGACCTGAATCATGAACACAGATTAGGGATGAACTCATACGTACCCAAACCATAGACTCACACTATACAGATAGTTTAAACAGGGAACTTTCGTGAAACCTCGGGATTCGCCGGAAATTCCGGTAATCCGCCGATCGATCGTCTATGGTCCAATCTATGCCAAACGACATCCAAATCTCACGAAAGTTCACGTGTTGCCCAAGAATATCTAACTTAAGACATTCGGGCCCTAACACTAGACTCTGTGCAATCTCATGCACCGGCGGTGCCAAAACCACTAAAATCATCCCGGGAGACCGATTTCAGCTCCGGAATCCACCGACGCTAAACCAAAATTACCGAACTCTCCGGAACAGCATTGAGGACAGCCAGGAATAACTAGCAACCAGAAATGATCACCCAATATCCTCGAAATGCACGTTTAGCGCAAATCCGCCGCTAAATCGACAATTTCATCGATTTACGAGTCGTTAAGCAAATCCCGCTCAACGAAAGCTCTCGGAACCCAAATGAAGGGTCCATAAATCATAAAAATACTGTTTACAACTTTCCCTTATGTAACATTTACATATAGGTCCCTGGACTTGTCACGCCCCGAGTTCAAAAATCAGTGTATAAAATTTTTTTTTTTTATAAATCAGAGTTGCAAAGACAGCCAGGGCAATGACAGACCGCCACATATATAGAAGAGTCCCAATCCCCCATGGGATTGAGCCTTCTCTATATATGCACGGCTAGCTTGGCAACAACATCAGAGTACTAACTACATTAGATGTTGTCGTTAAACATTGTTAAAAGATTTAAGTTGATTGGGATAGTTTGGGTTAAGTTAGAATTAAACTAAGTTCCTGAACTATGTTTGATTCAGGTTGATTCAGTTGACTCTGGTTCTGAGCATACGGTCGATTTGGTTAAGTCGCCTGCGATTTATCAGGTGGGTTTATCTTCGGTCCGGGCTTTATCATTTCGGCCCTCTGTGTACGGTATTGGTTGGACCCCTGTTTTTGGTTAACCTGGATATAATTGAGCCTATCTGCCTTTGATTGAGTTATATTACTGTTTGTTGCTTTGCCTGATTGGTCATTACCTAGTTTGCACATTTATACTTGATTATCAGTATCTATATCCTGATTCATGTTCTAGTTGTGGTTGATAATTATTCCTGCCTATGAGTTGAGATTCAGTTGATTCTGATATTGCATCCTTGATTGGATTAGTTGATAATTATTCCTGCATATGAGTTGAGATTCAGTTGATTCTGACATTGCAAGACTAATCCAAAATTGCATAAATACATGTAAAAAACCATTAATCATGCTATAACTTTAAATCCAGAAATCTTTAAACCAAAATAATTCACCACCAACTATATCTTAACATGCTAAAACCCATGCTCACTGTTTGGGAGCAAGTTGGGCAATAAAAACAGTAATTTGCCCATGAACCATGTGTATTGAGAGCACAAGTTGGCTATTCTCACTTAAACTCTTGATCATTTTCAAATTAAATGTGAGCATGCTCAGGGACTCAAAATACTCGGAGGCTCACCTCTGGGCCTCAGCAAAGACCCCAGGTTGCTAGCTACAATCAAATGATCCCAAACCATCTTAATTAGGGCTTGGTTTGTGCTATCTCCACAACCATAGCAAATGTAACGATCCGGCCAACTAGCAATAATAACTCGTTGAGTCCAAACTACAGCCCAAAATGCTTAAGCCCAGTTATTATTACTAGTGTCCGTGTCTCTTATAAATCCAAACACAATCACATTTCCATCCGATGTTGGACTATTGGGGTGTCACAGACTCCCCCCATTTAGGCCTGTTGTCCTCGTCAGCCCAAACACACACACACACACACACACACACACACACACACACACACACACACACACACACACACACACACACACACACACACACACACACACACACACACACACACACACACACACACACACACACACACACACACACACACACACAGTGATGTGAGACTCGTCTCACTAGCCCTGTCGTCTAGACCTAGACTCAGCCGAGACTCGTCACACACTTCTGACTGGCAATTAGCTCTGATACCAAAATGTAACGATCCGGCCCACTACCAATACACACTTCCGACTGGCAATTGGCTCTGATACCAAAATGTAACGATCCGGCCCACTACCAATAATAACTCGTTGGGCCCAAATTACAGCCTAAAATGTTTAAGCCCAGTTATTATTACTAGTGTCCATGTCTCTTATAAATCCAAACACAACCAAATTTCCATCCGATGTGGGACTATTGAGGTGTCACATTTACTCTCTTATTAATTATTCGATGGGGGCACCATTCATATAAACCCTATTATTTAAACGCTAAAATTTAAACTTTAATTTATACAAATATTAATTTTTATTTAATTAATATTTTATATTAATTAATTAGATAAAAAATTATTATTTTAAAATTATAATTACTCTTATTCTCACTATTCCAATCTAACTATCCAAACGTTATTTTTCTTATTTTCAAGAATAATTCAATTTTCATCTAAACGCAAAATTGATCTTGTTCCTGCTTATTCATTAATTTATATCTATGACTGGAATAAGCAGTTTTAGCTTATACCTCGAACCAAACGGGGCCTAAAGGGTTAGTACTGATTTAATTACATTGGACCTTATTATTTGGGCTATGTAATTTTGTGAAGTCAAATCTTCTATTTCTATATTTTCTAATTATGTATTTGGACCTCCTACTTGTAACTCTTTGAATCATAATTTTTTTTAATCCAAAGACCTATATGTAATAGCTTCATCTTTTAAAGGCTAAAGTAGAAATAATTAGAATATTAAGAAAAATATAGAAAGAGAAAAAAAAGTGGGAGAGAAGAAAAAAATCCTGGCGTTTTGGTTTCATCTTGATTCTATTAAGAAGGAGGTGATATCTTTTTATTATGTGTGGTTTGCATTATTTTGATAGAGCTAGAGATTTTTGGAGCTTCTTTTTATCTTTGAAAAAATGTGATATTTCTTTCATTTGTATCTCTCTTGTAATCTCCAAAATTTTATAGTGAAAGTTTCTTTGCTTATTCTTCCGTGGATATAGATATAGACGAACTACGTAAAATTATTGTGTTATTGTGCTTTTCTTTATTTTATTATTACTCTTGTGGTTGGCTCTCCATTGGATATTTAGGGTATAGATTATAAAGTTGCCCACCAAGTATTTGTAAAATTGTCATCAATATATTTTACCCTTAGTTTACAACAGTTAATTTTAAACGAGTGTTTTTTAAGAGATAAATATGAAAGTTTGAAACTTGATAAGGGTATAAAGGCAATTGCCTCCCAAAAAAACTAATATTATAAGATCAAATTAATTTGTTACATAAAAATAATTTACAACACTCAAAAGGCATATCATATATATAAGAAATAAGTGTTTATAACTTGTGATTTTTGATATGTACATTATATTGGAATGCTATAAAATATTTCAAATAATCTGTGACCTTTAACTTAAGTTTCATTGTAGTCCTCAAAGTTTTAAATTTGACACTCAAAACTTTTAACAATATTATTTTATTTTAGTCCCTACTATGGAGTAAAAATTATTATTTACATCTTGCTTGTTTATATCTATAAACACTACTGAATCTATTGTTCTTTGTTTATCGTAAATTTTTTATTTGAAGGTTCAATATCTGTGTAAAAAATTATTAGACGAGATAAAAGATGGATAAATATATGATACATAAATATACATATGTATGCTACATAGGCAATAATTAGCATCTAACCACAAAAAGACACAAGAAACTGAAGTGATCAAACTCTTTTAGTCTCTACTACCGAACTTCTAAGTTCAAGTGTGACACCCCCAATAATTTCACATCCGATGTGGATGGAATTGTGATTGAGTTTATATGAGACATAGACATATGTCTCTATAACTTAATTTTATTATAGTGAATGGCCCGGTCCGGTCCGGTGCGCTGCCATAGTCCAACAAAATGTGGCCCGGCCCGGATTTTAATCTGAGCCAGGCTGGGCCACCTTGTGGTTCGTTTGTGCCTAGATTACACCCCTACTTGTACCTTTTAAAACAATATTGGAAGCACCTAAATTCAAAGACAATATTATGTAATTTGTGTGAACTTATAAGTTTATAAGTTTTTCTTTTACTTGATGCAATGGAATTCTATTTGTGTTGGCTAGATGGTCAAGTTTCACACTCTCTGCTTGTTTCATTTTATGTGTAGACCTGCTGTTCGCATCTTAGATTTCATGTAAACCTATTTTCTGTGCATCGAATTTATAATGACAAAAACTTTTTTCACCATCTTCGATTCATTAATCTCGCAAAATAGATTTACCCTTCCCAGATCAGTTTTCATGTTTGTAGATGCATTCAGATTCAACTTATCTTTCGCGTGTTGAGTTCATATACATTATTAGCTTACATATTAGTTTATATCTCTCTCTTGATTCCGTATTTGCGCACTCTTAGCACATCTTAATTATTCTTTTACACAGATAATGCTGATTGATTTTCTTAATAAGGCTGATTCGGATCGTCTGAGGAATCGTCGCAAGTTTGAGGAATTGTTTGTTTCCAGAACGGCGTTTATCGATCTCAAGATGCAGATTGACACCCAGGCCTGTGGATTGTGCTTCGTGGTGGTTTCCGTGTTGGTGAGGTTTGAATCTTGTTTTTCTTGTATAATTTAGGGTACTTGATACAGTAGTATCAAATAAGTATATATATATATATATATATATATATATATATATATATATATATATATATATATATATATATATATATATATATATATATATATATATATGTTAGATGTGACTCAAAATCAGAATCGCTTCGATATTATGATTCAGGTTCGCCGACGGCTTCGCGGTGCGACAGGAAATTTTGCGGATGTCAGTGGTGCTCCGCGGTACGGATCCGATCCGCTAAGGAAAAAACCCTAATTTATCTTTTGTTTGCCCTAGAGAGATCGAGCGATTGTATAATCACGAACTCTTGTATTCTCTCTTTTTTACATAGTGAAATCTCTCCTCTTTCGCCCGTGGTTTTTTCCCTGCAAAGGGTTTCCACGTAAATCTGTGTGTTAATTCTCTGTCGTGCAATTTTGGATTTACTTCTTTGTCGTGATTGCCAATTGATTTTGTTTAGTTTGTGCGCTCGTTGCTAACAAACTGGTATCAGAGCCCTGTTCATCGATTAGGGTTTCTTCTCATCAATGGCGTCCATGAAGTATGATCTCCCATTGCTCGATCATAGCACAAGGTTTACGTTATGGCAAGTGAAGATGCGCGCAGTTCCGGCTCAGATGGATCTAGAGGATGCGCTGCTCGGGATGGAAAAGATGTCTACGTTCCTCAGTATGGCGGAAAAGGAGAAGATGAATCGGAAGGCTCTTACGCAGATCCAACTGCATCTTTCGAACGAGATCTTACAGCATGTCATTAAGGAGAAATCTGCTGCGAGCTTGTGGCTGAAATTGGAGTCATTGTGTATGACGAAAAGTCTTACCAACAAACTCCATATGAAGCAGAAATTATACTCTCATCGTCTGATTCAAGGTAAGAGTATAAAATCTCATCTCGATGACTTTAAAGAAATCGTTACGGATCTGGAAATGCTGGAAGTAAAATATGATGATGAAGATCTAGCATTATTACTGTTATGTTCTCTACCATCTTCCTATACAAATTTTAGAGATACTATGCTGTACGGACGTGATACCATATCTTTGGAAGACGTCTCAACTGCCCTACTCTCGAAAGAGAGGATCGATAAGGAGATGAGTGGTACCACTGAAAGTCAGGCAGAAGGTCTGTTCACAAGAGGAAGATCCAAGCAGAGAAGTTTTGAAGACAGTAAAGGGAAGGCTAGGTCGAAATCCAGGCACAGAAACTTGATGTGCAATTACTGTAAGAAGAAGGGCCACATTAAAGCGGACTGTTTCAAGTTGAAAAGAAAGGAACAGACCGAAGGAAGAGGTGATCAAAGGGGAAGAGAAGGTTCAAAATCTACTGAAGCCAGCGTAGCAGAAGACTATAGCAGCGAGGGGAATGTGCTGCTGGTCTGCGATGATCAATCCAGAGCCAGCACAGAGTGGATTCTTGATTCAGCATGCTCGTTCCATATGTGTCCGAACAGGGACTGGTTCTCCACTTTTGAAGCTGTGAATGGTGGGGTTGTTTTGATGGGCAACGATGCATCCTGCAAAGTTGTCGGACGAGGAACGGTAAATATCAAGATGTTTGATGGCATTGTGAGAACGCTTACTGATGTCAGGTACGTTCCACAATTGAAGAGAAATTTAATTTCTTTGAGCACCTTCGACTCTAAAGGATATAAATACACTGGTGGGGATGGAGTTCTAAAGGTTTCGAGAGGAGCCATTGTTGTGATGAAAGGACGAAGGCAGGAAGGAAAACTTTATGTGTTGCAAGGTTCAACTATGACAGGTGGAGCTGCAGTATCCTCTTCATCTATGTCAGATTCAGATGTCACAAAGTTGTGGCATATGAGGCTGGGACATATGAGTGAAAAAGGATTGACATTGCTGAGTAAGAGAGGACTTCTTTGTGGCCAAAGTACAGGAAGTCTGGACTTCTGCAAACACTGCATATTTGGGAAGCAGAAAAGGGTTAGCTTCAGCAAAGCAGTCCACAGAACAAAAGGAACACTTGACTACATCCATTCAGATCTTTGGGGGCCAGCACCGGTTCCCTCTAAAGGTGGTGCAAAGTATATGCTGACCTTCATCGATGATTATTCAAGGAAGGTTTGGACATTCTTTCTGGTGCACAAGAATGATGTATTCAAGACCTTCAAGCAGTGGAAGACCTTGATTGAGAAGCAGACATGAAAGCAAATTAAGCGCCTTCGCACAGACAATGGACTCGAATTCTGTTCAGGAGAGTTCAATGAGTTCTGCAAAAATGAAGGAATCGAGAGACATCGTACAGTTCCCTACACGCCGCAGCAAAACGGCGTAGCAGAACGTATGAACAGAACACTCATCGAGAAGACAAGATGTTTGCTTTCGAATGCAGGATTTGGTCAGGAATTTTGGGCAGAGGCAACTTCTACGGCTTGCTACTTGGTGAATAGGTCTCCGTCGACTTCCATTGATCTCAAAACTCCAGAAGAGGTATGGTCTGGTCACCCTCCAAATTATTCTGATTTGAGAATATTCGGTTGTCCAGTTTATGCACATGTGAGTCAAGGAAAGCTAAAACCTAGGTCGAAAGAATGCAAATTCTTAGGCTATGCTTCTGGTACAAAGGGTTTTAGGTTGTGGTGTCTTGAGGATAAGAAAATTATAATCAGTAGAGATGTTAAGTTTAACGAGACTGATATGCTTCGCCGAAAGGAGGAGTCGCATGTTCCTTGTGATACAGGTACAGATACAGGTGCAGATGCAACAAAGAAATTTGTCGAGTTGGAGTATCAAACAAACTCTAAAGTTCAGGTCACTCCGGCATCAGGTATCACTTCAGGCGATTCTGTTCCTGCGGAGCCTCAGGCGCCACCACAGACAGACACATACTCTATAGCTAGAGATCGACCGAGGAGGCAGATCAGACCACCGCAGAGATATGAAGACACGGATCTGGTGGCCTATGCTTTTGTGACTGCACAAGAAACAGATGCACTTGAGGAGCCATCTACTTACACAGAGGCAGTCTCATGTACTGATTCCGCTAAGTGGATGCTCGCTATGGAGGAAGAGATGGAATCTCTTCATAAGAATCAGACTTGGGATTTAGTGAAGCTCCCTAAAGGAAAGAAAGCTGTTCGATGTAAATGGGTGTTCAAGAAGAAAGAAGGCACACAGGGAACTGAGAGTATCAGATACAAGGCTCGATTGGTGGCAAAAGGATACAGTCAAATTCCAGGTGTCGACTTCAATGATGTCTTCTCACCAGTGGTGAAGCATACATCCATTAGAGTTTTGCTCGGTTTGGTTGCCATGGATGATCTAGAACTTGAGCAACTAGATGTGAAGACAGCTTTTCTACATGGCGAATTAGAGGAAGAGATCTATATGCAGCAGCCCGAGGGATTCACAGTTGAGGGAAAAGGAAATCATGTGTGCAGATTGAAGAAATCGCTTTATGGATTAAAGCAATCTCCAAGGCAATGGTATAAGAGGTTTGACTCTTTTATGATTAGCCATGATTTTCATAGAAGCAATTTTGATAGTTGTGTCTATATAAAGAAACAAATTGATGGTTCTTTCATTTATCTTTTACTCTACGTGGATGATATGTTAATTGCTTCTAAGAACATGGCTAACATTGATAAGCTTAAAGATCAGTTGAAATCTGAATTTGATGTTAAGGATTTAGGTGGTGCGAAGAAGATACTTAGTATGGAGATAAAACGGAACAGAAGTGCAAAGAAACTACAGTTGTCTCAGAAGGCATACATCCAGCGTGTTTTGGAACGGTTCTGCTTAAAGGATGCCAAGCCAGTAAGTACCCCCTTCGCTACACATTTTAAACTTTCAACTGATTTAGCGCCAAAAACATATGCTGATAAAGAATACATGGAACGAGTCCCTTATGCCAGCGCAGTCGGAAGCATTATGTATGCTATGGTTTGTACGAGACCAGACCTTGCGCACGCTGTTAGTGTGGTAAGCAGATACATGGCAAATCCAGGAAAACAACATTGGCAAGCTGTGAAATGGATTTTAAGGTATTTGCGAGGTACTACAGATGCATGTTTGGAATTTGGGAAATCTGAAGCAAGCCTAACCGGTTTTGTAGATTCTGATTATGCAGGAGATCTTGATAAGAGAAGATCACTTACCGGTTATGTTTTCTCACTTGGTGGATGTGCAGTCAGTTGGCGATCTTGCTTACAACCCACGGTTGCATTATCCACGACGGAGGCTGAATACATGGCGATTACAGAGGCTGTGAAGGAAGGCATATGGTTGAGAGGCTTATTCAATGAATTAAGCATAAGCATTGAAAAAGTTATAGTATTTTGTGACAGTCAGAGTGCTATTTATCTGACAAAGGACCAAATGTTCCATGAGAGAACAAAGCATATTGACATTAAGTATCACTTTGTTCGCGAAGTTTTTGCTCAAGGGAACATTGCGGTGAAGAAGATTAGCACTTTGGAGAATCCAGCTGATATGTTGACAAAGCCTCTTCCGCATGTCAAGTTCAAGCACTGCTTGGACTTGATTAGCATTGCTTGCTGATTGGAGTGCCCTTAGGGGCTTGTGGAGAAGGTGGAGAGTTATCATTGATGTTTTATTTAAAGGGGATTTCGAGTCAAGGTGGAGATTTGTTAGATGTGACTCAAAATCAGAATCGCTTCGATATTATGATTCAGGTTCGCCGACGGCTTCGCGGTGCGACAGGAAATTTTGCGGATGTCAGTGGTGCTCCGCGGTACGGATCCGATCCGCTAAGGGAAAAACCCTAATTTCTCTTTTGTTTGCCCTAGAGAGATCGAGCGATTGTATAATCACGAACTCTTGTATTCCCTCTTTTCTACATAGTGAAATCTCTCCTCTTTCGCCCGTGGTTTTTTCCCTGCAAAGGGTTTCCACGTAAATCTGTGTGTTAATTCTCTGTCGTGCAATTTTGGATTTACTTTTTTGTCGTGATTGCCAATTGATTTTGTTTAGTTTGTGCGCTCGTTGCTAACAATATATATAGAATTAGGCTAGAATACTATCGATAGCACTAAGTTATTGGTGCTATCAAATTTTTAGTCTTTAGATTAAAAAATATGTGGTTAAGATGATAGTGGTCTCTTAGGGTTTACTAGGTGCTTGGTTGAATAGTAAAAATCTTAAGGGATCACTGTAATTCTAACCGTATATCTTTTCATCCAACCGCAGAAAACTTGATAGCACCAATTGCTTGGTGCTATCGATAGTATTAATTCTAGCCGGACTCTCTCTCTCTCTCTCTCTCTCTCTCTCTCTATATATATATATATATATATATATATATATATATATATATATATATATATATATATATATATATATATATATATATATATACACTTGAGATACTCTTTTTTAATTTATTTTAATCATTAATTATTCACTTGTGAGACCAGTACGATGAAACTTTGATTTATACAAATGAAGGTGCATGTTTTCTTTAATGGATTTTAATATTTTCATTTGGGATTGCGGGAAGACCGCTGTCACGCTCCAGGTCCACTTTGTAAAGTTATTTTCAAAAATAAGATCACTTTTAAAACAAAGGTAGCGAAAAATATTTTTTTTTTTTTTTTTTTTTTTTTTGAAACTTTTTTCACGGACAGAATAAATCAGCCACAAATACAGACAACCGTTTGGTCACACGAAAGTATGAAAAAATTGCATTTCGTGCAATAAAAACGTAAGATAAAAAAATATTATATTTATTTTGCAGATAATATTATGTTTCACATATCACAATGAGTATGCGTTCCTACTATATTCCTATATACTTTTGTTTCAAAACCTCAATACCAAATGGGCACCTTATAATATTTTTTCACATATTCCCTTTTCTCCTACGGTTTATTAGTGGGGTTGGCTTTTAAAAACATATTTTGATAATTTCATAATAAATTAAAAAATTTGAATAGTATATAATAAGAGACAAATAAGCAAAAGCCCCTTTCGGGGTATACATCATACATCCCACCCATCTAAGGGTGGGGGTGTGATGATGGGTCACTCGATGTGACCCGTAAAAAATATCGGCACCATTAAAATGATGGAGGTGTATGATGTACACCCCTTCGGGGTGTACATGTAGCATTGCTCTATTTTATATATATAAGAGGTTTTATAAGATTTGGAATAATTCAGCTCAGGTTTCGGTGCGAAAAAAAATTATATTGGACGTTTTCAAAATCATCTTTTATCAGCTTCGATTCAAACCGTACTCCTTCGGATTCGAGTTCAAATAAAATGTCAGGTTTTCGTATTTCGTAACCATAGCTAATGTTAGTCTCTTTAAATTGAACGGAAATAAACCTAAATGGCGAATTGTAAAAGTTAAAAGCTTGGGTGGCAAATATGAATTTTTTAAAAGTTTAGATGGTTATCTGCAAATGCGTGACTCAAGTTCATATGGTTTCGATGCATTTACCCTTTGTTTAATCAAGGCTAAATTACAGAAAATTTTTCTGTAATATTTCGTTTTTTACTTTGCTCCCTTATCTTTTAAAAGCCTATATTTACCCCCTCGTAATTACCGAATTGTCTTTAGGGGGCAATGACGTTAACGGAGGAGGTAAATTGACGAAAATATTCTTATCTTATATTGGAGAGAATGAGTTTTAGCTTATTTTTCGTCATTTTTGAAGGGTATTTTGGGTATATCTAATAATATTTTTTAAAAAATTAATGGTTCACTCACGGAATGGTGACGGCGGGGATAAATACATATTTCGATAATTACGAAGGGATAAAATGTAGGTTTTTAAAAGACAGAAGGGTAAAATGAAAAAGCGAAATATTACAGAAAGGTTTTCTGTAATTTAACCTTTAATCAACCTATAATATTCACTGGTCAATGGAGCAGTCCAAAATGATGGAAAAAATTTGGGTTGGGATAAATTGCAATGTAATCCCTAAACTTAACTCGAGTTTTATTTTGGTCCTCAAATTTTTTATTTTGACATTAGAGACCCTTTTCTTTTAAAAATATTTCATTTTAGTCTCTAATTAAACATTGAAAATTATTTCATTTTAGTTCTTAAAGTAGACTCAAAACTATTGTTTATTTTTAATTCATTTGTATGTCCGTACACCATGAGTCCTTCGGTTCTTCATCTACATCACACTTTAAATTAAGGTTTAATTGCATACGGCTACCTATAAACATAGCGAATAGCAGATATATTCCTATAAAGTTCAATTTTTTATATTTATCCCTTCAAAAATCTAACGTTATTCATATATATTACTCCGGTTTATTATCGTTAGTTCACTGTTTATTTTTTAACAGATTATATGTGAAATGACAGTTTTGCCCTTTCAAAAATGTCCCTCAAAAAAAAATACAGAAATATTTGAAAGAAACTAACCAAGATTAAGTATTTAATCTATGGTTAACTGAATTTTTCTAACAGATATAGATGACAGGGATATATATGAATAACGTTGGATTTTTGAAAGGATAAATATGAAAAGTTGAACTTTGTAGGAATATATCTGCTATTCGATATGTTTACAGGAAGCCGTATGCAATTAACCCTTAAATTAAACCGCCCAACTTTTGAGATTCTTTCAAAAGTTTTCATACGTTCATAAATTTGAATTTAAAAGTTTACAAGAGAATATTCAGGCATTCATCATTTAAAAATTTGAATTTAAAAGAGCGGAAACAGAGAGCTGCAACGATATCGATAGATAAATCATGTTAAATGTGTCGGTCGCCAATTTGGATGCTACTCAATGTGAAATGAGTTAAATGAGCTAGAAGTAAAAGCACATTCTTGTCTCTAGAAGCATAAATCATGCCAACTTAGAAGCACTTTTTTAGTTTGTTTAAACTTTGTAATATCTTGAATTAGTTCTGCACTAATGCAAATTTTTTTATTTAATCATAATACTCTTCGAATCTACTAAATTATTTCCAATTAAAATTAATTTTTAAAATTTAAAAATAGTTAAATTACAGAAAACCTTCTCATAATATACCATTTTTTCACTTTGCCCTCTTTCTTTCAAAGCCTATATTTTGCCCCTCGTAATTCTGAAATTGTGCATTTATATCCCCGCCGTCAGCATTCCGTTAGTGAACCATAAATTTCTTAAATAATATACCGAAAATACCCTTCAACCCCTTCTTCTCTGTGAGGGATCTCGTCGCCGCTATCGTCGGGAGCCCCCGGCGATCGTCGGCGCAGTCGCCGCTCGGGCCTGCGCAGCTAGGCGCGGCAACATGCAGCGACGGGTGCTCGCTCCTTGCGCAGGGCACGCCAGGCTGATCCTCGAGCAGCATGCCATTTGCCCAGGGCGGCGGCGCGGCTCCCATGTGCGGCGCGTGCGTGCGGGTGCCCCTGTGTGCGATGCAGCAGGAAAGGCCTGCCCGAATCTGCTCCCCTCCTGCTCCGGCTTCAACGGCGGCGACGACGTTACGATCATTGAGGGGAAAGAAGAGGAGAAAATAACTAGGGTTTCGTCTTGCCTTAGGAAGGAAGAAGATGGATTAGAAGAGGGCATTATTGTCATTTCGCATGTTCTGTTAATTCCGTTATTTTCTAAAAATAATTTTGTAATTACGAGGGGACAAAATGTAGGCTTTTGAAAGACATAGAGACAAAGTGAAAAAGCAATATATTATAATTTTTTTTTTTTGTAATTTAGCCTTAAAAAATATATGCTGCGTCGCAAGAATTTGTATACTAGTACTTTAGAGGACAAACAAAGAAAAGCACAAATCTACATAGTGCATCAAAATAACAAGTAACAACATTCATAGTCGTTAATGAGAACATCTGTAGTACTTATTGTTGCTGCTCATATCACCAAGTAGTACAATCACCTACCTAATTATGCCTACCAATTCAAACTCAATTGAATCATCTAAAATATAATACTTGATGAAAAAAAGAAAAAAAGAAAAAAAAATTTACCAAAAAAAATAAAATTACGAAAGCTAATTTTACTGTTGGTTGAGTAGATTTATAAATCTCGACAGATCTTATATATATATATATATATATATATATATATATAGGGGCAATTTCCTACGTACCCCTAAAAATTTTCCTGTTTTCAGATTTACCCCTCTTAGAAGGCTAATATTAAAACTACCCTTCTTACGTTCCAACTTCTTTCCAAAATACCCCTGAAGTTAAACTCTGTTAGTGTACCGTTTGGAACTGCCGTTATCTGTGTGTAATTACTATTTTGCCCTTTCAAATATACCCTAAACCCTAAAACCCTAAACCCCTAAACCCTAAAACCCTAAACCCTAAACCCTAAACCCTAAAACCCTAAACCCTAAACCCTAAAATCCTAAAAAATCCTAAACCCTAAACCCTAAAATCCTAAACCCTAAACCCTAGAACCCTAAAAAACCCTAAACCCTAAACCCTAAAACCTTAAACCCTAAACCCTAAAACCCTAAAAAATCCTAAACCCTAAACCCTAAACCCTAAACCAGGGCAAAATAGGTATATCTGATAGTTTTCAACTCCGATTATTATTTAACTCTAGTTTAACCCTAGTTAACTTAACAAAGGGAAACGGTAGGGGTATTTTTAATAACGGTGGAACGTATGAATGGTATATTGGAAAGAAAAAAATAAGAGGGGTAAATCAGATATTTCTTTATATTTCAGGGGTACACAGGCAATTATCCCATATATATATATATATATATATATATATATATATATATATATATATATATATATATATATGGTCCGGCTACTATACTTTTATGAGTATAATTTTTTTGTACTTATAAATTTTCATCTCTTGGATGAAGGAGTGTGCGGTTTGGATTATAGTAGTCCTTAAGATTTATACTATTTTCCCAACAATCTAGTAAACCCTAGGAGGACTACTATCATCCGAGCCGCACATTTCTTCATCCAATGGTAAAAAATTTATGAGTATAAAGGAGTTTATACTCATAAGAGTATAGTAACCCTACGCTATATATATATAGTCCGGCTATTATAGTTGTACAAAAAATAAATAATTGGTGTTTGTAAGTTTTCTACCATTAGATCTACTCTTTTGACTAATTTCATCCGTTCGATCATTCTATGTCATCAACCACTCACTTATCCCAAGGGGTTCACTATCATTTTAACCGCACATCTTTTCATCTAAAGGCTAAAAATCTACATGCAGCAATGACTTGGTACTTTTACAAGCATAGGACCTCAATTCTATACATATATATATATATATATATATATATATATATATGTATATATATATATATATATATGTATATATATATATATATATATGTATATATATATATATATATATGTATATATATATACATATATATATATATATATATGTATGTATATATACATATATGTATATATACATACATATATATATATATATATGTATATGTATGTACTATGCTTGTAAAAGTACCAAGTCATTAGTGCTTGTGATTTTTGAGCCCTTGAATGTAGAAATATACGGTTAGGATAATAGTAGGCCTCTTGGGTTTAGTGGGTGGTTGGTGTAATATCATGATCTAAGGGGTGAAATTAGTTAAAGGGATAGATCTAACGGGAGAAAACTTACAAGCATAAATTGCTTGGTGCTTTTACAAGCATAGTAGTCAGACTATATATAACACTCGAAAAATTTGAATTTAAAATTTAATAAAGTTTGAAATTCTATATATAAATATATGTGTAATAGGCCCTGTATGTATGTATAAGTAAATAGTGGCTTGACTTAAGTTGTGAATAGTAACCTCATAAAATTTCGGATTCTTGATTGAAGTTGGCCAACTCTACCGGTCTGAGTTCGAATTCGATTATTTAAATACTCAATCCAAACGGTCTCGTCGATCCGAGCGCAATGGCGCAGCCCAAATTTACGTTTGACAACCCTAAAGCCTCGAAAAGCGTGCCAAACTGTAAATGCCACTTTATAAGATGGATTTAAAACTTATCTGGACCTAAACTCAACTAACCAAAATAGCTACTCGATAGGTCTCGTCGAGCCGGACGTCATGGCGAAGTCTATTTTTTCGTTTGACGGCCTTAATGCCTCAGAAAACACTAAAAATAGCAAAGAGTACAATATTTTGCACTAAAGACCCTATAATTTATGCATCGAAATGCGTGCAAATTCTTGGTGAGGGACCTAGAAGTGAAACTCATTCCCTGTGAAGGACCCAAGTCCAAATATGGAGCGTAGAGGGACCTTTTGGCATATTGTTCAATCTCTATGTAAATAGGTTAGGTTGGATTCGAGTGCCCTAGCTCAGATTCCTTTGCACCCAGCCGCCACCTCTGGTCTCTTCCCCTCCCTCTACTTCTTCCCCGACAGTTATACCACCAGCTGCCGCCTCCCCTCGCCGGAGAAGGAGAAGAAGAAAAGTTCCAACTTGATCTCCGGCTTGGGAAGAGAGGAAGCATCCAAAGACTTTGGGATTGCCCCAGACCACATCTAAGGCCTTCTTTATCCTCTGGAGGCCTTCCCCAAGGAGCTTGGTTGCCGGACTCAGCCGTAGGCCACCGAGAAGCCATATTCTTCTTCATCTTTCTTTATTAAACGGAGGTAACCCGAGATCCCTTTTCCTCAAATTTCTTGGAACCAAGACCTTGCCCACTCGTCTTCTAACACTGTGGGGACCCTCCCTGTGAAGCCTCGAGGTGTGGAGTGCCCTGGTTCGCCGGCGGGAGCAACAAGGTCGCCGGAAACCTTGATCTGGCCTGATCTGTGCGCGAGCTTCATCCAACCGTTGGGATCAAGATCGGGCTAGTTGGAAAGCCTCTGCTGATCTCTAGGAAGACCTCCACAGAGTTTAGGGAGCATCGGTTGAGTATTAAGCCCGTACGGGAAAGCCCTAGCTTGGGTTATCTTCTTCTTGGTCGAGCTTCTCCGCCCAGTGCCGCCGCCGCTTCTTGCCACCGGCTGACCACCCAGGTAGCTTCTAGTCGTCAAGGATAATCTCCCTATACCCTTGCATGGCTCAGAAACACCCTATATAATGAGCTTCCTAATGTTGCTCTTTAGGTGGCCGCAAGGATCCTTCTCTGGCCATCTACGATTTTCCGTCGCTGGAGTTGGACTTGGTGGTGTCCCTACCACATCTGTGAACTTCCTCCAGCTGTTGCTTGCCCTTGGGTGTTACCTTAACTCGAGCTGAACCAAGCTCGGCCAAACTGAGCTCTAGCTAAGGTGGTTTTTTGCCACCTTGCTCCAGCGACTTCTCTGACAGTCGCGCAGCCTAACTGAGGTGAGCCCTCGACTCCTCTAACCCTCCTGAGCATGGTGCTCACCTTAGATCTTCAAATGGTTGAGTGGTTACATGTAATTAACAAGATAGCCCATGTAGTAAACTTGTATGTTGGCCTTAGCAACTCTACGGGATCCGTGCCACTCCCAAACTGTGAGCATGAACTTCAGTATGTTGATGCCCAATTGATGATACCTTCAGATTAATCTGAAAAACTTCAGATCTTTAGTTGTAGCATAAGAATCCTATAAAGCATGTTTTTATGTAATGTTAAGAAATCCTAGGGGCCTAAATGCAAATGTGACCTCATGGTCTGCTTCGGGTAGTGTGTACGCGATCTTTAAACTTTTCGTTAGAGATCCGATGATCTTCGTTGAGCGGAAATTGATTCCCGAACCGTAAATTGGCAAAATTGCCAGTTTATCAGTGTTTCTACTCAAATCACGCATTTCGAGGATATTAGACGATTGGTAGTCACTGCCAGGTGTCCCTGGCTGTTCTCGGCGCTGTCTTGGCTAGTCCAGTGTGCTTCATTTCGCGTCAGTGACTCCCGAAGCCAAAATCGGCTTTTCCTGAAGTGATGTTGGTAATTATGGCCCAGATCGAGCACAGATATTCACGAAATGATATTTGGCTATCCGGACATCTTAAATGAATCATTCAGGGGCAGCGTGTGAAGTTTCGTCACGTTTGGAAACTTGTAGATACTATTCGGGCCATAGTGATCGTTTGGCGGGTTTTCGAAAATTCCGGTAAATTCCTAGACTTGAGGAAAGTCCACTGTTTAGTTGTATTAGTTATGTAGTGTCGATGGGATCGGTATGAGTGAGTCAGTTACTGATCGGAGTTTGTTGTCCAGGCCCCAGCAGTCAGGAGCCAGCACACGAGTAGTCCGGCAGGCTTTAGGATTGCCTACACTGAGGTGGGTTTACTTTGGTCGGGATTTTATCATCTCGGCCCTATGGGGTACCCTGTGTTTCGTGCTAGCCTTGATCCTATTTTGAGCTATTCTTCCATTGTTTTTATTATCATAAGTTAGATATCAGTATATTAGTTTATACTTGGACACATATCATACTTACTTGGTCATTAGTTAGATATCAGTATATCAGTTTATACTTAGACATATCATGCTTGCTTGGTCATTAGCTGGACATTAGCATACTTAGATTCACTCTTGCTCAAATATATCAGTTTCTTTATATTCTTTACTGCATGAGATGACCTATGATTGATATACAACTATTGCATCCCAGTTGGGATTCCAGATTGTTGCCGATTACCCGGTCCTTAGACCGTGAGCTTGAGTATCAGCAATATGATTGCCACGCACTGCTGTACTTCACGTACACCGACGGTTTGACCACGTTGTGGTATTCTTTACCGGTAAAGTGGTCTATTGGATGACCCGTGAGCCCCCGGGAGCACTTGTGGGTGCGGGGTTATGTCAGCCATATTGGTGCCCGGTAGCGACTGAAAGTGGCATCAGCCTGAGGTCCATGTAACCGGTAGTGGCTTTAGCCTGAGGTCCTCGTGACCAAAAATGGCACTGATTGGGTACTTGGTTTCTTTATTTGATGCATAATTTATTCTATCATGCTTTATTCCTGTATTTCAGTACCTATTTCTGCTCAGTATTATTATTATGCTTCCTGCCAGTATTTGCTTATTTATATCAGCCTTTATCTACTTATTTATTACCATCCGTTGATTATAATATGCCAGTAGGTACGATTTGCTATTTCTCGGCTCGTCGTTCCCTCTGGGATGCATTTATATTGTATCTCACATCCTTGGATGACCATTTTTTAGGTCCGTCGGGTGGTGGGATGTCGGGACGGTCCGGTGAGGCGATTACGATAGAGCTATCCCCATGATGCTTATAGATCATTTCAGATTACCTAGACTATGATATTATTTATGATCAGGAGTTGACATGTTATTATCTGATATTTAGTAATTTGGTTAAAGACTTATTATGATTTTTAGGATTGAAGTTGATATGATTGTCATTTATGTTTAGTTATGTCTTGCGTTATATAATCTTCTGATTGTGCTTATTTGTACTTGTCTAGCCGTGCATGTATAGGGAAGATTTTGTCCGAGTTGACAGAGAATTTTCTATATATGTGGCGATCTGTTCATGCCCTAGTTCAGTTTAAACTCTGATTTTTTTTTTTTAAGAAAAAATTAGACCGGTTTTCAAAACTCAGGGCGTGTATATACATATATATATACATATATATATGTATGTATATACATACATATATATATGTATATATATACATATATATATATATGTATGTATATATACATATATACATACATATATATATATATGTATATATATACATATATATATATGTATGTATATACATATATATATGTATGTATATACATATATATATGTATCTATATATATATATATATATATATATATATATATATATACATATATATATATATATACATATATATATATATATATATATATATATATATATATATATATATGTATATATATATATATATACATATATATATATATATATATATATATATATATATATATATATATATATATATATATGTATATATATATATATATATATATATATATGTATATATATATATATGTATATATATATATGTATATATATATATATATGTATATATATATATATATGTATATATACATATATATATATATACATATATATATATATATATATATATATATACATATATATATATATATATATATATAACGAATGGAAAGGTCCACTGTTTGAGGGATTCATTCGCGTATAATCGGTTTTTCTTACCAATAGGTAACACCAGCTTCTATACTACGTTCCTGAAGCTGTAGGACTTCGCATTTACCCTTTTATCGCACACGTGCTAAATTCGGCCCTGACAGGCTTTTAGCTGAATTTACTTCTTCACCGGCTTCTCATGTCGGCTTTTCTTTTGGAAGCCCTGGTATGGCCTCCTTTACTGGCCCCCTTGTGCCGCCCTTGTGCCGTCTGATTCAGGCTGGGGGTTCATTACCTGTCGTTCTCCGGCTGGTCTCACTGAGGGGTTCCACTTGCACTCCCTCTTCGGTCAATCGGACGATGGAGGTCTTATCCAGGTCTTCATCAACCGACATGTCGTCGGTCCGCGCCTTTCTTTCTTCGGCCTCAGTTTCGGCTGAAGATGGGGTCAGGGATCCTTCATTATCTCTTGGTGGCCACCTCTCACATTGGGCCATCCGATCGAGGCCCTTCTTGATGGATTCCTCGGCGTCTTGTTTTTCTTTCGGTGCCTATTGACTGCGCCACGCCGCGGCCTCTAGAGCCTTCAAGCGCGTGTCTAAATCTAACCGGACGGCTTCATCCGCCAGTTTTGCAACCACCGACCGGAGTGCCAGCGTCCTCTTTGGAGGCGTCATGGTAGAGCTTCCCACATCGTTGTCGTGGGGCATCGGCGTAACCGGGAACCGATTCATAGGCCATCCTCCTTTTAGGTTCGGCCGCGGCCACTGTGCCATGACGCCATTGTTGTATGCGTTGGCCTCCAATCTTTGTATCCGATGCTTCCGCGTCTTTATCATAATCGGTCCTTGCCAACGGGCCGGTCCTTTCGCCGTGAACCATTGCTCCATCGGCATGTCTCTCGGTGGGTTCATCTTCATCAGGCGCTCCCTGAGGATCTCCTTTCTCTGCCACGGCTTGGGCCATGGCTTTATCCTGAGTTTCTGGGCCAGCTAAATGCCCAAGGTCTCTACCTTGGTGAACCATGGAAAGTCTGCATCGGGAACCGAAAGGGCTCCCCCTGCCCCCGGCGTCCCTCGGTAGGGAGGTCGTGGTGTCGGCCCTTTCCAAGGGTGACTGGCTGGGTCCCTCTGTGTCCCCAACGGTCCGAGCCTCTTGTGGGGCTCGATCCGTTCCGAGCGTTGTGAGGGCCTTGGATGGATGGCCGGGAAGGTTGGAGACTCGATCGATTAAGAAAGAAAGTTAGGGACCTGTTGAGACCAAAGAGGGAATGACACGTGGCATCTACCATCGGCTAGAGGTATCAGCCAACTGGGGTTCGAGTCAGCGAAACGGGATTCGCGCCTCGAGGGGGGCCGATTTCGATTGTAGAACAAAATAGCTCGCAACATGAGCCATTGGCCAAAAGGCATCAACCGACGAGAGGAATCACACCTCATCTTGGATCAGATTCGGAGGAAGGCGGCCACTCGTCCTCTCCAGTCAATCGATGGAAAAGACGGGCATTGAAGCCAGCTTCCGGATGCTCAAGCCGAAAACGGAAAGATTCTAAAAAGAAGGAGTGTAAGATTTAGGCGCAAATCTTGCAATTAACATAGAAGGGCAAGCAACGTCCAGGAATTACGTTCTGGCGCAATGATTGAGGGGATGAATTTAGACGGAAAACAACTTCTATCCTATCGACTCAAAAGGAAGTCGATGAGGATTTCACGTTGACTCCCCTCGAATCACACCGATAATTCAAATCGGCGCCTAATAATATGGTTCGGGACGAGTATAAATACCCGAACCATCAAAGGAAAAAGGGTTCGACAACCTCGTAAGTACGGTACCACCTCAGCTTCTTCATTTATCAAGGAGTAGGTTAACTTAACTTTTCATACCTGCATTTACTATTTTCCTAGGAGTAGGCTTAATTGTAATCCTTCTATCCCTACCTTCTTCCTTGTATCATCTTCTCAAAATCAATATAAAGTGTAAATCGACCCATTCGACCGTGCCTTTATTTGTGCATTTAGAGTGTAAACCGGCTCATCAGTCGTATTTTTATTTGCTTTTCTTGTGTTTTAATGCTATAATCGGCTCCTTAGCCGTACATTTACCTATCTACCCGGTTCGACTATTCTAAGTCGAAACCGGCGATCCCTCTTTACCTCCGTAAACCCGCTTCGGCTGTCACCGGTCGTCGCGATCGTGAGAGTTATCAGAGAAGAACCCGGCCGAGCGGATCCCTCATTGACTTGATCGCTTGATTGTTGGCACGTGGCGCATTTCGACACCTCTGGAGGGTCATCTAGTGGCTGATCGCGTGCAAGCCACATTTTGGTCCTAATAACTTTCTTGGCACGCCCGGTAGGACACTCAGATAATTTTTACCTAGTCCTACCACCAGTATGTCACAGTTCCCGATGCCAGACGGGGAATCGGCATTTCCAAAGCCAACCCTCGCCAAGCTGATCGGGCATATGACCCAAGTGCTGAACCATGTCGAGAGGACGCAAATGTCCTTCGAAAGGAATGGCCAGGCACGGGAAGCCCGTTTGGATTCAATAATGGTCGTCATATTGGCCTTTAACGAGAAAGTGGCTCAGATCGGACAAGCACTAGTCTGGAACGAGCCACACGATGGAGGGTTTACCTCCACAACGCCCCAGCAATTCCCGATGCGGCCAGTCATAACGACGCCGACAATGCCGGCAGTGCAACCCCAGGGAGTTGCACCGTCGATGGCTATTCATCAAGCGGCGCAGTCGCTGGGGGCAATACGGCCGTAGTGGACCCCGTACCAAACGGGGATATGGCCGGTGTGGCAGAACATCGGCCAACATTTGGGCATCTACTAGGGGATTAATATGCCTCCCCCAATGTCGTTCACCCAATAGCAAGCTGGAGGTGGGAACGGCGAACCGGTCCCTTTGCAGTGGTCGGTCCAGTACCAGGTAGGCCACCACGGGTTGCTACCTCCTCAAGTACAATCGACAGCTCCGGTGTCTTAGACCGAGGCCGCCGAGATGGCTGAAAGCAGGATTGACGGGCAGGTCCCTCAACATGGACCGCTTCAGAACCAGGTTGGTCAACACTGGATACCGCCTACGCAAGTTCAAACAATAGCCGTGGCATATCAAGTTGGACTTCCCTAGAATCATCAAGCCGGCCAATATAGGTCGCCGCCTCTTCTGGCATAGCTGGCGACCCTAGTCCCTCCAGTGGGACTCGCCGACATCCATGCGCAGGTGGAGGAAGTCATCCGAAACACCTTTGGCGCGGAAGCTAAGCCGGCCACTCGGCCAGTGTTCAGGTCTCCGTATCCCTCGAACATTGATACGGATTACCTTTACCCGGCCAACTGAAAAATGCCAAAGTTTGAGAAATTCTCAGGAGAAGAGAATGAGAGCACAATCGAGCGCATTATTGATTAATTCACGGCTCAATGCCGAGAGGCAGCCGCCGATTCATTTCTAAAAATTAGGCTTTTCAGCGCATCTTTAACCAAGATGGCATTTTCATGGTACACAAATTTGCCCCAAAACTCCGTCCGAGGCTGGGACGAGTTGAAGGCAAAATTTCATGAGCAATTTTATCGGGCCATGCCCGAATTGGCGGTTGCCGACCAAGCGTCGTAACGACAGGACGCAAGGGAGACAGTTGAGGAGTTTCTTGGCCGTTTTAAGACAATAAGAAATCGCTGCTTCGTAAGAATGCCTGAGTTCGAATTTGCGAAAATCGCGTTCAATGGACTCAACTACAAGACGCGTGATCATTTCGAGGGTCGTCAATTCGCCAACCTTTTTGATTTGGGCGTCCGAGTTGGTCAATATGAGCAATTTTGTAAAAAAAGCGATGACAGTCGACCATAATAGTGCTGAGGTAATGATCAGAGAGGGGCAAAGGAAAAGGGTGTCACCTTAGTTGAAGAGGGCTCGACAATCGGTGAGCCGAGTGATGAAAACTCAAGTTCGGCCGACGAGGCCGAAGCATTCGTGGCCGAGTTGATAAAAAATCAACAGCCATTCCATTGCCAGGTATTGCAGCCGGCGAGAATTCGGGAATATAAAGCAGTAACATCGACTAATGGCTACACTTTCGACACCGACAAGGTCAATCAGATTTTTGATCGGCTGCTCCTAGATGGAAAGATCCAACTCCAACTAGGTTAGATAATCGCTCTTTACGAGGAGCTCAGGAAACGGAAATATTGTAAGTGGCACCATTCAGGGAGTCACCGAACGAGCAATTATACTGCTTGGAAAAAGCAGATACAAAAGAGATAAATGATGGCCGGCTAATTTTCGCTGACCACGAAAATAATGATAAGAAGAAAACTAATTCCCCTCCACCACATGTGAACATGGTGGAGACAAGAAGAGAGCAGCTAGCATCTGAGCCTAAGTCCTCTAAAGAGGGGTTATCGGCGAATAACGCTTCTCGGATTTGCACACGATGCAAGGCCGAGATGATAGTTAAAGAATGGGGCGATTTCCTCCTCAATATGCCCAAAGAGGTTAAGAATCGGTTCGCCTTCCCCAGCGTAAGAGGAGACGGTGACGACCAAAGCCCAACATCGCATCGGTCCCATGAAGAAGGAGATAAAACCATCCAGCAGGTCTCGGCTGGGTTAAAAAGGCCGGGGCCGCAGATAAGCGGCTGTTGGGGGCTAGGCGCCTCTACGCAGCAACAACACCCCCATTTTGACTCCCCGAAAAGCCGGAGCCACGGGGCCGAAGGGCAAGTGAGGGGGGAGCGACTTGGCTCATATCGACGTTGGTCCCATTCGAGGTTTAACTCAGCGGACGGTTACTCACTGTTGGGTTTGGAACCCCGAGTTTGGTTACGCGAAGATAACAGGGTGGGGGCAAGAGCCACCCCTCTCGCGCCAGACGACGAGTTCCCATGGCTCACGACTGGTGAGGTAGATACTCTCGTGAGGAGCTTGGTAGAATAGCGCAACATCCAACCCTGCCCGAGGCCATTGCAAAGGCGGAAAATCCTTAGGGAGCACCTATGGGAAGTTGTCGCAATAGCCGACAGGACGGCTGAACAACAACCTAACCGACTTAGATCAAACCTGTGGAATGGTCCGGTCATGACTAAGACCCAAATACGCCGGCGGTAACGAGCTCAAGCTGACGCCAGGAGGGAAACTGCGAGGGCTTGGGGGTCGCAGCCCAGCTTAGGCGATACACGGCCCATACGACGGACGTCGTTCCGACCACAATAGCACGACGGCGAGGCTAGAATGCCCAGAGCACCGCCCGGGGGTAGACCCGCTGCAAGCGTCTGTCGAGAACTGAGTACACGCATTTGGACCCGTGAGGCGATAATTTTGGGCAACACGGGTGCCTCAGGAGGTCGCGACGGACGACCCATTGAGGCAGAACGCGCATTTTCGGTCAATAGGACCGAAGATACAAGCAAGGGAGGCCATGGGCCGATGACGATTCGGCCGAGATAAACCTATTCGGATCATACCGAAGAGATTTCTAACCCGCACCCCACCGAGGCCCCAGAAGGCCGGCCGAGAGAGAGGCCAGCCTGGAGAAATGTTTCCGGTTGCTACACCTGCAACCGAAAAAGAGATAAAGATCAAGGTCGGCCGGGAGGGCCGAGAAATTTGAAATTGTGTAAAAAAGAAACAATAATAAAAGACGAGGTGATAACAATCATCTCTTGGGAAACGACAACGGCAAGGGATAAATTTGCCGAGGACCGAGGGGGATTAACGCCTGTTCCCAAAATTCCTCGGGCAGTGAGCCGAGATCCTGCCAAGGTATGGGAAAATTGTTGGACGTTGATGTCAGTGCCAAGAGGTAATTCACTTTCGACAATCGCCCGAACGGCACGTCGGCCGATTGCCGAGGGGCCATTGTTGAGACCAAAATTTTCGTCACTTGAGGGAGTCACACGTGGCATCTACCATCGGCTAGAGGTATCAGCCGATAGTGGTTCGAGTGAGTGAAACGGGATTCACGCCTCAAGTGGGATCGGTTTCGGTTGGAGAAGAAAATAGTTCGCAACATGAGCCATCGGCCAAAAGGCATCAACCGACGAGAGAAATCGCACCTCATCTTTGATCAGATTCAGTGGAAGGCGGCCACCCGACCTCTCCAGTCAATCGACGAAAAAGGCGAGCATCGAAGCCAGCTTCCGGATGTTCAAGCCGAAAAAGAAAAGATTTTGAAAAGAAGTGTAAAATTTAGGCGCAAATCTCGCAATTAACCTAGAAGGGCAAGCAACGCTCAGTGCTGGAAAGCGCCGAGAATTACATTCTGGCGCAACAATTGAGGGGACGAATTTAGATGGAAAATGACTTCTATCCTATCTACTCAAAATGAAGTCGTTGAGAATTTCACGTTGACTCCCCTCGAATCACGCTAATAATTTAAATCGACGCCTAATAATATGGTTCGGGACGAGTATAAATACCCGAACCATCGAAGAAAAAGGGGTCCGGCAACTTTGTAAGCCCAGTACTACCCCAGTTTCTTTATTTATCTAGGAGTAGGTTAACTTAACTTTTCATACCTCCATTTACTGCTTTTCGAGGAGTATGCTTAATTATAATCTTTCTATCCCTATCTTCTTTCTTATATTCCCTTCTCAAAATCAATATAAAGTGTAAACTGGCCCATTCGGCCGTGTCTTTATTTGTGCATTTAGAGTGTAAATCGACTCATCAGCCGTGTCTTTATTTGCTTTTCTTGTGCTTTAATGCTATAATCGGCTCCTTAGTCTTACATTTACCTATCTATTCGGTTCGGCTATTCTAAGTCGAAACCGGAGATCCCTCTCTACCTCCGTAAATTCGCTTTGGCTGTCACTGGTCGTCACGGTCGTAAGAGTTATCAGAGGAGAACTCCGCCGAGCGGATCCCTCCTCGGTCCGATCGCTTGATTGTTGGCACGTGGCGCATTTCGACACCTCTGGAGGGTCACCCAGGGGCCGATCGCGCGCAAGCCACATTTTGGCCCCAACAGGATCGAATTGAAAAATTGGAAAATTGTGGACCAATGGAGTAATTGATCCTTAATATTATGATAAATAATATTTATACATCTACTTTGGGTGTTCCTCACTCATCCAATAGATGGAGTATCTTCACTAGCCACATAATGTAACTGTCGGATCGTTGGTGCTAATCATTAATTTTAAAAGTTTGAGTTGTTAGAAATATACAATCAATTCACTTAAAACGTATAGATACAGTACTGCCCACAGATCTCAATTGTGACTCAACCCAATTCAATATTATGCAATTTCCAATATGATTTGATTCAATTCGACCTCTGCCACAGGATAAGTTGCTAGCCCTTTAAACCAATAGTGACTAGCTAGTGGAGACAAAACTAAATTAACTAATGATTAATTAATTAGTAATTAAAATAAAATATTAAATTTACTAAATTTTTTAACTCGATTAAGTATATATATATATATATATATATATATATATATATATATATATATAATATATATATATATATATATATATATATATATATATAAAGTAGAGAAGGTCCGAATTGGAAAAAAGAGTTAAATCACTACAACAAAATTAGGCTATAGCGACACTTTTAAGTGTTTCTAAAATCTAAAAAAAATGTCGCTGACGAAAATACCGACACTTATTGTAAGTGTTGCTATATGTGCCGTCGCTAGGGTGTATAGCGACACATTTTTGTAATGTGTCCCAAAAATGTGTCTCTATAATCTAATTTTGGATATAGATGGAATATAGATAGGACACTTATACAAAAGTGTCACAAACATGTGTCCCTATAACCTAATTTTGTTATAGTGAATTAATTTAGTGTATTTTTAATTTATCATCTTATGGTTCAAACAGTTGCATGTGTTTAGTTCTGCCCTACAAATTTTAGTTTTGTTTATTGCTGTTTATCATGGATTTACATGCCGCTTGGTCTGAAACACATGGAAGTAAAAAGGGGCACTCTTGTTATGTCTGGCTGGAAGCATGCATGCAATACTGGTTGGCTTCTAGTGGTGGTCATGGCTGACCGAGAAGCACTTTTCCATTTGTCCACCAATGCCACTTAAAAAGCAACCAAAGAAAAAGCCCAACTCTACAGTCAAAATAAAAACAATTTTCAAAGTTGTTAATGAGAACATCCACAGTACTTTTTGTTGCTGCTGATATCACTAGTACAATTACCTACCTGACTATGACCACGAATTCAAACTCAAATCCAAATATAAAATTATATATATATATATATGAGTAATGCTACATGTACACCCCGAAGGGGTGTATATCCTACACCTCCACCCTTTTAATGGTATCGATATTTTTTACGGGTCACATCAAGTGACCCCTCATTACATCCCCACCCTTAGATGGGTGGAGGTGTGAGATGTACACCCCTTACGGGTGTACAAGTAGCATTTTCCTATATATATATATATATAATTAGGCTGGAATACTATCAATTGCACCAAGTCATTGGTGTTACCAAGTTTTTAGTCCTTGGATTAAGAAATGTGCGGTTAGGATGATAGTGCTTCCCTAGGATTTAATTAGTAGGTGGTTGGTTGAATAGTAAAAATTTTAGGAGGTCACTATAATCCCAACCATACATACTTTCATCCAAGGGCTAAAAACTTGATAGCATCAATTGCTTGGTGCTATCGATAGTATTACAGTCGGACTATATATATATATATATATATATATATATATATATATATATATATATATATATATATATATATATATATATATAGAGTTGTGCTGGAATGCTATTGATAGCACCAGCCCAACTTTGCCACCCATTTTGTAGCCTTTGGATCGCATTAAGATTCGTGGAGGCTCTTTAATGAAAAAAAAGAAAAGAAAAAGTAAAAAGAAAAAGTAAAAAGTAAAAAACTATTTTTTTAATTAAAGAGCTTGCACGAATCTCAATGCGATCCAAGGACTACAAAATGGGTGACAAAGTTGGGCTGGTGCTATCAATAGCATTCCAGCACAACTCTATATATATATATATGGCTAAATTACAGAAAACCTTCCTGTAATATTTCATTTTTTCACTTTGTCTCCCGGTCTTTTAAAAGCCTACATTTTGTCCCATTTACCCTCCGCCGTCACCATTCCGTGAGTGAACCGTCAATTTTTTTAAAAATATTATTAGATATATCCAAAATATCCTTCAAAAATGACGGGAAATAAGTTAAAATCCATTCTCTCTCCAATATAAGGTAAGGACATTTTCGTCAATTTATCTCCTCCGTTAACGCCGTTGTCCCTTAAAAACAATTCGGTAATTACGATGGGGCTAAATATAGACTTTTAAAAGACAGAGGTGCAAAGTGAAAAAGCGGGATATTACAGAGAGATTTTCTGTAATTTAACATATATATATATATATTTGATGAAAAATTAGGAAATATCTTTTTTTTTCCACAAAAGAAAATAATGTCAATTAATTAATATTTCTGAGTAGCGGTTGAGATATTTTTGAATTGACCATTATTACTTACCAGATTTGATCGGACCTTAGTAGATCTAATGTATTTAAACTTTATTAATACTAAGCTTAATTTCACCATTGTTTCTCAACCTGTTTTTAAATTTTTAATTAGATTCCTAATCTATTTTTACCAATCTTTATATTTTATTTTAATTGGGTTCCCACCGTTTATAATTTTATTGTTTCTGTTAACATCGAAGCTCTCAATATTTTCAAGAAGTAGAAGAAGAAAAAGGAGAAGGAAACAACCAGGAAAGAAAGAAAAAGAAATGAAGAAAAAGAATAAAATGAAGAATAAGAAATAAAATGGAGAAAAAGAATACAATGAGAGAAGAAGCGGAGAAAAAAGAAAACCAAAAAAAAAAAAAAGAAAGAGGAGAAGGAAAAAAATAAGAAGAAAAGGAAAAAAAAATTAAAGAAGAAAAAATCTATCCAAAAAGTTTAATTCCCTTCAAAATTCGACCAATTCTGCGTCATAATCAGTCAAGTCCCTTATTAAAAAATTATAGAGTCATCGATTACATGCATCTAATTACTCCTATGTTGATTAAGAAACTAATAAGAAATCTAGGTAAAAAAAAAAAAGAAAAAAAAAAGAGAGTTGGAGACAAACGGTGTAATTAATCCTCTATATTATATATATTAATGCATAAAATGAACAATATTATTCATATATCCTATATCCTATTTGGGGTGCATGATGTGTACTCCATCCATCCATTCAAGAGTAAGAACTTTTCTATTAGTCATGCTTAATTAAAATTCACACATTTTCTTTTTTCTTTTGCTATTAAGTCCCTAATTAATCTTTATGCTTTATTCAATCCGCTTGTTATCTTTTTAGTCTGGGTCTATTCTACTAGTCATATTGATATGATTAATAAAATTTAGACTAAATTACAGAAAATTTTTTTATAATATACCGTTTTTTCACTTTTCCCCTCCTGTCATTAAAAAGCCTACATTTTGCCCCATCATAATTACGTAATTATTTTTAGGAGGCAACGGGGTTAACAGAATAGACAAAATGACGATAATACCCTCCTTATCCCTGTGCTTTACAATGACGGCAGAGCAGAGCCCTCGCATTGCTCCCCTCCGACTCCACCGCCGCCCCCGCCCCGTCCCCGCCGAGAATCTCTCCTCCTCCTCCCCACCCTGTTGTCGTCGTCGTCGTCGTCTCCCCCGCCGTCGGAAAGGTCGGGGTGCCCAGGGAGCCGCGTCCCCGCGCGGCGCGTGAAGCCTATGGGAGCCCGCCACATGGCCGCCTCTCTCACCCCGCGCTGACCCGCGCCAGAGGAGGCGCGGGTCCCCGCATGCTGACCTGCGCCAGCACGCATGCGCACTTCCCTGCGTGCGCATGCTGCGCGCAGTGGTGCGGCGAGTGGGGCGCCACCACGTGGCGCCCCACCAGCCTCGGGCCGCGCCTGACCTGGAGCGCCGTCGCTGTGGAGGGCCCGGGCGGCGATTGCGCCGACGATCGCCGAGGGCTCTCGACAACGGCGGCGGCGGGATCCCTCACGGAGCGACGGAGCTCGGCCTCGGAGCGATCGGGAGAAGAAGAAGTTGAAGGGTATTTTCGGTATATTATCTAAGAAGTTGACGACGGCTCACTAACGGAATGCTGACGGCGGGGGTGTAAATGCACAATTCCATAATTACGAGGAAGCAAAATGTAGGTTTTTTAAAAATTGGGGGTAAAATAAAAAAGCGGTATATTATGGGGGGGTTTTCTGTAATTTAACTTAAAATTTATGATATTTTAGAATCGATGGAATATAAGATATGTACTTTTTTTTTAAATGTCCAAATAGTATTTTTCGTTTAAAATGTATAGAAACTCTAATTATAGAATATTCTGCAAGGTTGATAATTTTCTCTTCAACATTGCTGTGTCTCTTTTGAGGGAGTAAGTTGAGTTTCCCCCATTTTTTTTTCTGCTCTTAAGTCCCTGAATCCGTAAGGACCAATTCGTTAATATATCACCTAGCCATTTTTGATTAATAAAATGAGACCGAGCCTTTATTGCAGCTGATGTTATTGAATCCGATGTTTTAATTTTGGTACCGATAATTAAAAAGTTTTTTTTCCTGCATCAAAAACTAAATCACATGGCTTAGCCCACGTTATTTTCTTTTCAATGAGATCTCCTTGATTCCACCAAATTTTATAACTTTAATTACTTTTCAGAAAATAAAATTAGGTTAATTAATAATTAATTACTTATGAATTAAGTCAGTAAATTAATAAAAATTTCAACTTAATTAAGTGTAAATTTAAAACTAGAAAAAAAAAGTGGAGGAGGTGCCTATTCAAAAAAGAAAAAAAGAAAAAAAAAAAGAGAGTAAATTGCACATTTGGTTCTCAAACTATACAAACTTATATATGAGACAAGCTAAGTAACATTTTAATCCCTAAATTTAAATTTATTATAATTTTTTATTTAAATTTTTGAATATATGAGACGAGTGATACTTTACTATATATATCGAATGGTCTATAAAAAATATCACTTTGTTATAGTATTTTTTTTTTGATGAAATAAAAATAAAATAATAAGATAGTTAAATATAATTTATTAAATCATAGGGATGATAAAGTGAAAAAGTACTAAACCATATATAAAGAGGCAAGTTAATTTTATTAAAACGAATATATGGTTAATGAGGCGTGTGATTAACCGAATCAATTTTACTATTAATTAAAATATTTATTAAATTTAATTATTAATTAAATACGACACAATTCAATAAATTTAATTTATTTATTGTAAAAATTATCATTCATTTTCCGCTTCCAGAATATATGTGAGATCAAATTTAAAGAGAGAAATGTGTGGTACCCAACATATGCTATTTGCTTATACTCCCACATTTAATTTAATATTATGAAATGTGCATGAAAATGATCTTTGATTAACATATATGCACGTGAAATATACGTTGCTTACAAATGTTTTCCAATTATACCATTTAAAATGCATTTTGGGTCTTCAAACAGAGGTAGAAGTCAAAATCAAAGTCAAAGTCAAAGCCAAAGTCAAAGTCAAAGGCTGTAGTAGCTGCTAGAGATATATAGGTGTGTTTGTTGTGCTTCTGGAAAAATAATTATAATTGATTAATTATTTTTGTAAATTTAATTCAATTTTTGCAAAGCACTTTAGCATATTTTTACTTTTATCTTCCTATAATTTTTAAAAATTTGTTAATGAAAATAACTTGTCGTTAAATATATAGAATACGAAAATGCTATGACTTAGAAGCTACAGGATAGTAAAATCATATATTTTATGAAGATAAATATTTTGGGTACTCCACAATAGAGTTTAAGTTTTAAGGTATAATTAATAATGATACATAGAATTTAATATTGATGTTTGGCCTTTAAAAATTAATGTTTAGGGTGTATTAATGACAATCCCATCAACAGTATTATAGTGTATCAAAGATATACACTACAATAAAATTAGGTTATAGTGACACATATTTGTGACACTTTTGTATAAGTGTTCTATCTATATTCCATCTATATTCAAAATTAGGTTATAGTGACATATTTTTGGGACACATTACAAAAATGTGTCGCTATACACCCTATCGACGGCACATATAGCAACACTTATAATAAGTGTCGGTATTTTTGTCAGCGACACATTTTTTAGATTTTAGAAACACTTAAAAGTGTCACTATAGCCTAATTTTGTTGTAGTAATAGCAACACTTTTTAATAAATCACACGGTAGGAAAGTGTAATGCTTTACGAATTTCAAAAGAGATGTAGTCTCAAATAATGTATCTTAATGTCAAATAATGTATATTAATTAGTCTCACTATTTGAGTGATTTAGTTGTACTTTACTATTTAGCGAAAGCCGATACACTACATCTTCTCAAAAACTCTAAAAAATTTAATTTTTCTCACATATCTTCTCAACCTTCCGAGCAAAAGAGATGAAGAAACGAGTTCTTTTCTTCTCTCCAAAAGCCTTCCTTGAGGTTTTCGCCAGCTTCTTGAGTTATTTCGGAGATCAAATTCTTAGCACAGGCCAAGCTCCCACAACTGCTGTTGCTTTTTTCCTCCCTTCACTGATCCTCCTGCTTCTTCTCTGGACAAGTACGCAGAGAGAGAGAGAGAGATGGAATAGAGTGTGTGAGAGGGAGAAAGAGAGAGAAAGGTTTTAAATGGGTTTCGGTCAGGGCGTAGGCAGGGGTGACAGAGGGTGTGAAATGATCCATTTGCCCTTGTAAAAATCTCCTATTTCCCTCAAAACCTTATTAGTCTCCGCGGGTTTCGGGCGCCCGTGACCCCGTTCCGGGCGTCCGACACTTCGTGGCTACAGTCCACGGGCTCTCTAGGGCGCCCTCACCTGCGCCCGCTACTGTCGATCCGAGCGGCCGCAGGACACCTCACGTGTCCGAAAGCCCGTGCATACCAAATTTTTAGCTCTCGAGTTGGGAGTGCAAAAGTATGGACAAGGCGTCCGCTACTATACCATCGGGCGCCCGCACCCAGTTTAGGGCGTACGAAAGTGCTAAAAACTCCAGTTTGAGTTTTTTTTCGCCCGTTTTCCGACTCAACTTTGGTCCAAATGCGTTTTTCTTTGAACAAACCCTTCTCTAACTCATTTTAATCATGTTTATAAATATGTTCAATGTGACTTAGCCGTACTTTGCTACTTTAGCGAATGTCAGTGCACCACATCATCAACATATAAACACAATATTACTATATGTTCATCATATTCCTTAAAATATACACATTCATCAAACATATTCACATGAAAGCCATTGGTCACAACCAAAGAATCAATTTCAAGTGCCACTGCTTAGAAGCTTGCTTAAGTCCATATAAAGATCTCGTTAACTTGCACACTTTATTTTCATACCCAACAATTACAAATCCTTCATGTTGCTTCATATAAATCTCTTCCTCTAAAATGTTGTCTTAATATCCATTTGATGAGCAATCAAATCATGGACAAAAGCTAATGCAATCAACACTCTAATAGAAATAATCCTAACAATATGAGTATACACATGAAACTAATTTACACCAGGCTTCTGAGAAAAATCTTGAGCTACTAATCTAGCCTTATACTTCTCTACAATACCATCATGTCACAACTTCTTAAAAATTCATCTACAACCTATAGGCTTACTGTCACGCCCCGGGTGAAAACCAGAATCCGGGCCCGTCCACAGATCCGCCGTGCACACGGTATTTCCCGTGTACACGAAGCGCCAAAAACCTGCTCAAATATAAGAGATATAATAAAAGAGCAATAAAAACAGAGCTGAACTAAAGCTAATACATCTCAGACTGAAGCTGGAAATAAAATACAATACATCTGTATAAATGATACATCAGTCTCTCCCAGCTCACAAGTAATAAATACAACCTGCTGGCAAAAGCCAGTCCCAAAAGTGAAAGTACAACCGTCTGAGGAAAACATGGGTACACCAACAGTCCAGCTAACACGCTCATCCTGCCTCGAGATCTATCTACTCAGCCGTCCTCTCTCCTCGACCCGCCACTGAAAGCCCAGTAGCACCCGCAGAAGACACTGCAAAATAAGGGAAAAGAAAAAGAGGAAAGAAGAATGGGAGTGAGAACTACTAGTAAACCAGTAGCCTCCCCTAGTGGGTAAAACCTCAAACTCTGACACGCCCACTAGGTCTACCAGAGGCAAAAGGGAACAAAGGTAGTATGCTAAAAAGAATAAGACTCCTGATGAAAAGCTACCACTAGAATGCCTCTAAAATGCCGAGCTAATAGAATAGCTAAATGTATGCATCAGAAAATAAATGCCTGCCTGAATAACCCAATCTGACCACCAGTAAACACTGGTACTGCCTGCTCAAGCTGTCTCAAGTAACTACTCGCAAATCGGTACTCACTGACCGATAAAAAGGGTTGGCTCTCACTGGCCAACAACAATAACTGGCACTCACTGGCTGATGTGACAATCGCCTACTCCGGAGTGGCACTCGTGGGGAGTGACCCACACGAGGAAAAGTATCTCAGTAACACAAGTATCATAAATCAGTAGGACTGGATCATGACTCTGATCAAAGTGGGAAAACCCATCCACTAAATAAAGACCCGATCTCAACCCGGTGCAAGATAGACAAACCGTGGGAACTCCATCCACAAGAGACCTGATACCCAATCTGATGCATAAGAAATCTCCGGTCAACCGCCCAATGTCCGCGGTTGCCGCAATACCCTGCCTGTCCCAAAACCCAAGAACCTGACTACACTATCCCATCCACCTGCTCGCGCACGAGCTGCAAATACCCTGAGCCTCAAATGAAAGGAGAAAAGAATAACAAAAAGGGTTTCTCCTATGTCAATTCCAGCATGATAGTGTAGCAAAAAAAGGTGGCCTATCTAGGTGACCATACAAGCATGCAAATGTCCCAAGATGGTATATATAAAATAAAGCAGATATCGATATGATCTTACCTTGCTAAAGCATGCTGATAAATGCATAAGGACAGTAAATAGGAGATAACCTGTGCCTGTCTATACCTCATGCCCAAGCCCACAATTTATTAATCAGCCTTCTAATCATAGAAGCTACTCCAATGCCTAGTAGGTAATCAAAAGTAGGGGTTCACAACAACACCCATGATCACAAACATGTCCCACATATGACATCTGGTCCACCGCCTACTATCCGCGGTAGCCATAATACCCCAGAAGCTAAAACCCAGGCCCCGGCTACACTATGCCAATCCCCTGCTCAAACCGAGCAACAAATAGTCACCTGACTAAAGAATAGGGGGAGAAGAAGCAAATAGGTTTCTTCTAAATCAAATCCCAACATAAAGTGTAGCGATAAGAAATGGCCCTACAAAATGTCCAAATAAGCCAGCCTATGTCCTCATGAGAGATAGGAGAAAATGTGACAAATAGTGGTTTGACCAGTGTATCAATTAATAGCTTCACCTGGGTATAATCATCATGCTAAAATCATAATCCGACCACACCTGTCTATAATCTGCTAATCACCCTCATATAAACCATCCCCCTATGCCTGTCCGAAATATCCTCAAGTGGTACCCTCCTACAAGACGTTTCAATAATATCCCAACATGAAAATACCTCCCCCATGCACAGTTAAATGCCAATATGATGTCCATGTAAGAATGTACAAGTTCCAACCACTAACAAGTTCCTCTACAGTGTTTTCCACAGGATAGGCTCATAATTATTTTAGTTAAGCATGCATGTTCATTAGGTGACCATTCAGTATGTCCAACAGAGAGGATCTCTCTAGTATTCCTAGTGGGTACATCAGAAAAGAGGGATATAACAACCACCCACCTGGAAAAGCGCAATCCACGTCTCGAAAGTGCCCTCACCCAATAAAAGATCACCTGCCGCGATAACTGCAAAAATGTACACAGGGGTGCCCAAATTACACACAATAATCCAAATTACCCGATGTCCCAAATCAGTTCCAAAAATGCACTGTTTTCACGTGTGAAAAGAACACAGAAAAATCTGAGAAAATAACCGCTGCGTTCGTCGTGTCGAGCCGGTCGAAACGAGTACTCGCACGTCAAAACCCGACAACTGTAGGCCAAGATACAAAATCGGCAAGGTGAACGACTCAAAAGAATTCTGTACCAAAAACTGTAGCACTATTTACAGGGAAAAGGAATTTTTCACTTCCAATAAAAACTCAGAAAAATCCAATAAAAATACTAGCATGTTCCTTGTGATGTGTAGATGCAAAACGCCCACTAAAACGTCTCAATCCGATGCCCGGTTGCAGAGATATCGCCGAAATACCACCGTGCTGTCCAAATACTCCGCAAAAGAAAATGGGTCAAAGAGAAGCCCGAAAAACTCCAAGAAAAGCTCGGAATTAGGATGAGCTCAAAACATAATAGTTGAAGCCCTACCTGTCTTGAAGTAAATGGTACAAAAATCACAGAAAAAGGAGCTCGGGGTAGGCCGGGGGAGCTCGTACACCGAAATGCGACGTAGAAGGACACCGAAGAAGAAACGTCGCACCGCGCCGGTAAAATAGAAATCTCGAAATCTGTGCCGCTGAAAAATCTGAAACTTGGTAGGTGCAAGCTCCTCTTCATGCAGAATATTTCTCCTTCTCATCCCCCTTCTAGCAGAGGGCTCGAAGGGGTCGAAATCTCCCTCCCAAGGTCCCTCGGATTGCATCAAAGAGCCAAAACCAGAAAAATCAATTCGGGAAATTACCTCTGTGTCCCACAGAACAGGAAACACCAAAATCCAGCAATCATCGCACGCCACGTCGCCGCCGAACACCGCACAGCAAAACTGGCCAATGCGGTTGCGCCACGTGGCGCCGACCGCGCCTGCCCCACGCACGTCGCGCCACCTGCCCACCTGCCCCGCACAGTAACCCGACCAATGGAGAGGTGCCATGTGTCCAAGTCCCTGCCTGCTGCACCCGGTGCACGAGACCCTATGCACCAAACCAATAAAACTCTGCCACGTGTCCAAGCCCGGTGCACCATGCACCCGCGCCGCTCCGTAGACCGCGACCTGTGAGCCGTCTAATGGAAAGCTGCCACGTGTCCTCCCTCCGGTGCACGCCTGCCGCGTGGACCGCGCACCTGCCCGCGCCCCTGTGCGCCTGCCCGCGGCCGCGCGCCGCCTGCCCGAGCCCGCGCCGCCGCCGCCGGCCGCCGGCGATCGCCGGGAACACTGTTCCGGCGGTGAACAGTAAAAATTACTGTAGCAAGCTCCGAAAAATACAAGTAAATAGCCCATCTTTACCGTTTTCGCGCGCTGATTCCAAATCCGGCGTCCATTTTGCCAAATTCCAATCCTATAAATTACCAGAGGCTCCCGAAAAGGTATTTTAAATCCGAATTTCGCGCTGAGCCTAAATTTGACATCCATTCTGCGCGTAAACTCCTCTAAACATCCGACGGGGTCCCCTGATTACCCACGTGATCCATTTTAAGCCCCGAGTCCATTACTTGTGTCCAAATTGGCGCACGAACACCGCCGACATGCCACGTAGGCTTCCAGAAGCTGCTGATCACACTGTAGGAGCCCTGCAAAGATCCGGGACACCACACTTACAACAAGAAGGTAAATCAAATAACTCCCAAGTATGACTCTATAGAATAGATTGTATCTCCAAATTAATAGTTTCTTTCCAAAAAGATGCATCTACAGACGTCATAACTTGGTCAAAAGTAATGGGGTGTCTTCTACAAGTAGGATACAAAAGTTATATCCAAAAGTTTTCCCAATCTTATGACAGTTACTTCTCCTAAGTTCAGTCTCTTCTATAGGTTCACTAGTTCTAGGTCTACTAAAACTACCTATAGGCTCATTAGGAATAGGTCTATCTACTCTAGTCCTAAAAAAAAAAATATTCTCAAAGTACACTGCATCTCTAGCCTTAATAATAGTGTTGTTTGAAATCTCATTAATTTCATAATTCACCACCAAAAATCTGTTGGCATTACTATTCAAAGCATAACCTAAGACAACTATATCTACTGTCTTAGGTCAAATCTTCCTCTTCTCGTTCTTAAGTATCTTCACCCTAGCAAGATACCCCCACACTTTAAAATAGGTAAGATTATGCTTCCTACCATTCCAAAGCTAATAGAGAGAGACAGAAGAACTTTTGTGGGGAATCGTATTGAGAACTACACATGTAGAAATTAAAACTTTCCCTACAAGTTTTTGGGTGCACTTGAACTAACAATCATATAATTCACCATATCCATTAGAGTCCTATTCTTTTGTTCAGCTACTCCATTTGATTGAGGTGCATAAGGTGCAATCACTTGATGTACAATTCTAAACTCTTGATAGAAAGTAGTTACCCCATTTTAAGTATATTCACTATCTCGATCAAATCTCAAAATCTTAATCTTCTTATCTAACTGATTTTCCACCTCAGCCTTGTAAATCTTGAATTTACTTAAAATTTCATCTTTAGTTTTAATCAATTAAACATAGCAATATTTAGAATGATCATCCATAAAAGTCACAAAGTACTTGTTTCCATCCATTCTGGGACTACTTCCATCACATACATCACAACACACAAGTTTTAAAAGATCACAATCTCTATCTGCTGATCTAAAAAGTTTCCTAGGTTGTTTAGCTTGCATGCAAATTTCATATCTATGATCAGGTGAAACAGATTTAAGTATCAAATCAAGATTCATCAATCTTTTAATTGTATTATAATTCACATGTTCCAATCTTCCATACCAAATATTAGAGAAAAAAACATTCAAAATAAGGGCACTTTCATTTATAGAAGGAAATATCACAGAAAGTTTAAACAAACCATCACTCAAAAATTTCTTCCCAATTATAATAATTGAGAAATTTTGAGGTGTAATTAAGTTCGGGGACGAAACTTCTTATAAGGAGTGAGTGATGTAATAATTGTAAAATTTAAATAAACAAAATCTAAAAAGAATTTGATTTTTGAAAGTTTTAAAAATTCAAAAAATTGAATTTCAAGGGGTGCTCATAAAGAAAAAGCTAACTTCGCGAAACGGGACCGAATTCGACGAAACAAAATCCCTACCTGAACGGTCGGATCGCACTGAACGTCGTGTTGAAGTCCGATTTTAAATTCAACGAAGTAAAACCACAAAAAATATGCAAAAAATAGTATTTTTACAGGATTTTTTCCTGAAAGTCACAACATTTTATGCGCTAAATCGCGTGAAATAGCACGTAAGGGGTCCTCACTGCAAAATACATGAGTGGAGAGGGATTGGATTAATAATGTTGAAAGTTGAGGGTGTGTCAAGCACTTTTTCCATGCAATATATATATATATATATATATATATATATATATATATATATATATATATATATGCCCACCTAAGGTTTCTTATAGAGGAAACCCTAGCCACACCCCCTACGCCTCCCTCTCGCAGGGTACCCCTTCTGCACCATCCCTTGTCTCTCCGCTATCTTCCTCTGCTGGTAGACCACTCAAAGCCATCGAAAAACTACTTCATAAACCCATCATCTTTCTCTCTCGGTCTACAATGAACCCAAGGGCCACCAGCGAGGGTCGTACCACCTTTGGGCATCCACAGGTCCCTCCTTGATCTCTGGTGAGCTTCCCTAAGCAGCCTCGGCGATCCAGGAACCGAGCCAAGCCACCTGGGGCATCTCAGGCCCGATCTAGGGCAAGATCGGGCCGAGTTACACTCTGGCCACCGTGGGTGCTTCCCGGCGGCTCTGCTGAATTGGGAGGAATCCTGCGCACCTCTAGCACCTCCCATGCAGGCTCCCCTCCTTCCATGCTGGCTAGTTGCTGAACCCCAAGCCAATGGGGTTGACCTAGGTTGAGCTTCGCCCAGCGCCGTCTCTGCCGCAACTGGCCGCCGACAGAGGCTCCAACCGACCTCCCCGTGCCGGACTTGACCTCCCTAGCCAGTGCCTGCGCCCATTGCCGCCATAGCCCGAGCCCCAGCCGCGAGTGCCCTAGTTGGCCGCAAGTCACCTAGCTTGGCCGCTGCCGCCTCTGGCCATCGGCTGAGGCTCCAGTCAACCTCTCTGGGCCGGACTCCACCTTACTTGATGTGTGCCCACACCCCCAGGCCGCAGGAGCCAAGCTTGGCTTGGTGATGCCCAAGTCAAACCCTAGTTAACAAAATTTTGGTCGATATTGCTTCTCAGGCGACTTTGGGGAACTCCATATTTTAGGTAAGTAAGCACGACAATCCTCTAAACCCTCTGGACCCAGTGCTCACCTTTGGTTCAGTTAAAATAGTTGTATGGAGTAGATCACAAGAGCGAGCCCATTTGTAGTTTTCTAACCTGCTCCGGCGCGCTCCCTGACTTTCGTGCATACTCCGGACAATGAGCACAGGACTCAGCAAGTCGAGACCTATCAACGAGCGTATATGGTTGACCTCGAAACCCCCTGAACTTCTGTCACGCCCTGGGGTCGAAACTGCGACCCGGACTCGCCAACAGATCCGCCGCCTATACGAAAACCTCGCATAGGCGAAGCGTCCAACCTGCAAGGAAAAATACTACAGCTAAACAGATATCAGAGCTATAAAATAAACTGCTGTAAAACTAAAATCCAACCATTTGTACAACTGGAAATAAAGGTACAATATCCATCTCCCAAATATGATTTTATACAAAATCCTCTGATACAATAACCCAGAACTCAATAGGAGGTAAACTGCAATAATACATCAGTGTACATGTTCTCAGTACAAGTCAGATCCTCACAGTACAACAGTCTCTCAAAAGTGGAAATAAAACTAATCTACTGACTGTACTACAAATCTCCAATGTGAGGGTACAGCTACTCTCCAAAGACAGGTAGGGATCTAGCTCGCGACTTCCTCTCCTCGAACAGCAACAGCAGAATCAGCAACACCTGCAATGACTCTGCAAAACAAAGGAGAGAAAAGAAAAAGAGGAGGGGGAGAATCCCCAACGGGTGTGAGAACTACACCAACAGGTAGTTCTCAGTGGGTACCGCGAGCAAGCCCGATGGTCTGCCCACTAAGTCTACTAAAGGCATAAGATAACAATGCAGTAAAAACTGAATAAGAAAAGCTGGAGATACTCTACAGCTACCATGCCTCTATTTAAATGCTCAATATGTGATACAGATGAAAAGATATGAAACCACTCGCACCCAAGGTGCTGAATCGACCCAATCGAACTGACTGCCTCATAGGGTCCAGTCAAGCCTGCGCCTACCTACTGCCATTACATCTACGGTGGACTGGACTTACGTAGGGCGTCCGTGACTGCCAAAACTGGCCCAGCCAGAAGGACTACGTCCGTGACTGCCTAAAAAATGCCCAGCCAGAGGGACAGCATCGACAAGTCGCGATACGAAAGTAATAGGCCCACTCCGGACGGGGCACTCGAGGGGCGCGACCCCACCTAGGAAAAAGGTATCCGTGCATTTCTGTCGAGCTCAAAGTGGCTCATGCAGGCTATAATCGAAATCCACGTTCACTCTCAGAACGGAATGCCTCAAGATCCTCAAGCATCTCGCACGACGGTCGAAGTACTCTCAACGACTCAGCTAACCAGCTCTCACGAACCTCGAGACACTAACGAACTCAGTCAACTTGTGGCACAAAACACACTGGCTGGAGATACTCAACAGCCGGGACCACCGTCGACCCAAACGGCTCCCAAAACGAAACACCCAACTCGCCACGCTAAACACACAGGCTGGAGATACTCCAGAGCCGGGATCGACCCACAACTCAGGGCTAACAAAACTGGTCGGACGACACTCAACGACCCGGGACCACCGTCAACCCAAACGGTTCCCAACAACACTGACCGGAAGATACTCGACGGCCCGGGACCACCGTCTACCCAAACGGCTCCCAACAACACTAGCACAGGTCTAATCTCAGCTACCAGACTCCACTCAACCCCCAGGCATGAGTGCAACAATGTCCCACAATAACCTGACCACTCGGCCCACTATCCGGGCGAGGAAAAACTATGTCCAGGAAAAGATGCAAAGTGTGGAATATCTAAAGCATAAAAGAACCTAGCCCAAGTGAAGGTTCTCTACTAATCTGGTTAAACATGCAACATATGACGGGGTGCTAGGTCAAGTTCCAATAATAGCATTTAAATAAACTGAATCATAAGTAGGGAACATTAACAGATATGATCACCAAAGTCAATCAATAATAAGCCTCATCTCCCTCAACATGCTCTCAACTGGCATAGGTGAATACAACCATTTAATATATAAAAGATCTCGAAGGTACCCAACATGTACAATAAATCATGTAAGCCTCAATCCACATGAACTATATCATTTCTTATGCTTACATCTCAATTCTATAGGTTGTACATTAAATTATGCATGCTATCAATCACATAGTGTAATGCTTCCCTTAGGTAAGCTTCTATTGATCATAACATGAATATCATATCTTGCAATTCCTCAAACAAATACCATTTACCAAGCTTACATCTCAACGATATATTGGTACGCTAAACATGCATGCATTCTAACAAATAGAATTAGAGAACCGTCCACCGGTTCTGGAGACGAAGCAACCCACCTGAATCGCTTTCCGCAGGCAAAGACGAAGTCGGTGAAGTGCGTAGCCACTCGTTACCAAAAACTGCTGAAACTGCATCCTCGGTACTCGGTCGCACAAGCCTCTGCTCAAACCAACATCCCAGCCAACAACACAATCAATACCCCAAACAGCATTTGCTGTTTTGCAAGCCAGCACAGAAAAGAGGATTTTCACCTACATACAGTCCTCCTAAAAATCCAAAAAAATCATATTTGCAATCCTCGCGACGAGTAGATGCAAATCGAGTATTTATACTCCTCATTCCGACACCTGTAGGCCAAGATACGCCCAAAACATCACGGTAAGCCAAATTCCCTCACAAACACAAGTCTGCGGAAATCAGTCCCAAAGAAGCTTAAACATCACCTTCGAAATTACCCCCAAAAATTCCGATAAAACACGTTGCATTCCTCTCGAAGCGTAGATGTCGATCGAGTCCTCACAGGCTGAAATCCGACAACCAGGCATCAAGATAAAAATCCAACAAGCTCCACTGTCCAAAACATTGTCGCAGAAAAAGGGGGTTAAAAGAAGCCTCGAAAACCCCACCAAAAACTTGAAACGAAGCAAAGTGATCAACATGGAAATCGAAGGTGTACCACTTGTGAACACACTTCCAAGGAAATCAACTCAAAATTATGTCGGGGTGATCCAGGGGACCTCCCAAACTGAAATGCGACGGAAAGAACTACTGAAAGAGAAACGTCGCAGTGTGACGAAACGCAGAAATCGCCGATGCCGTGGCCACCAAAAATCCTCAAGATCCCATGAAATATGGTTGACTGGGTGGAGAAGATCCTCAGCTAGAGCAATCCCCAAGAGCAGCTCCAAAAACCTGAAATAAGGGGCTCAAAAGGCCTATTTATAGGCAAAATCACACTAGAGGGGGTTCTGGGTACATTTTCGGGCGCTCGAAAGATTCGGGCGCCGCACAGGGAACAGCCGCGCAGCTCCCGAACCTCTCCGGGCGCGCCGCGTGTCCCTGTCCCGCGCAACAGCAGGCGACGCCCGCTCAGGCCCCGCCACGTGGCCCGCCAACCGCGTGCGGGTGGTTAGCGCCCGCCAACCACGCGCCGCAACGTGGCTGGGCCTGCCGGCACACGTGAGTACGCCCGCGCCGGCCCGCCTGCCACGCCACCTACCCTGCCAACCACGCACGTCCCGTACAGTGCCCCCCGCCAATCCCCCGCTGCCACGCGTCCCAGGCCGCCACTCGCTGCGCCCAGCGCATGCGCCTGCCATGGACCGCTCCACCCTGCAACGTTGCGTGGACCGCGCCGCCTGCACCAGCCACTCAGCGTCCGCCACGTGTCCCCGCGCCGGTCCATGCACTCAGCCGCGCGACTCCGTGGACCGCGCGCGCTGCGCCGGCCAATTCTGCTCCGCCACGTGGCACCCCGGCGGTCCACGGCTCCTCCCGTGCACCCGAAAACACAAAAAACTTCGGGGTGTCCGTTCTCGGGCGTCCGGACTCAGAAAAATACATCCAAATAGCCGATTTCTATCGTTTTTCCGCATTGAAACCAAAAACGGCCTCCATTTTATCCAAAACTCATTCCAATTTTTGACGGAGGCATCCAAAGGTAACCTCGATCTATTTTCGTGCGGAGTCCTTTTCTTGAGTCCGCTTCGCACACAAACACCACCAACACACAGCCTAGGCCTCCAGAAGCCGCTAGTCCGGACGCCCGAGGAAGCGACACGTGGCGTATACCCCGGCTAAAAACATCAGCCAACAAAAGAATGAGTCAACTAAGAGGGACTCGCATCTTGACTAAGACCGGCCTTAGTCGTGTGAGGCAGATGTACGCGACACATGCTTTTCGACCAAAGGCATCAGCCGACAAAAAAAAGTGGCCAAAGAAAAGAAGATTAACGCCTCATCTAGAGCCAACCTTGGCCGAATACAAATGTCAGATCGTTTCAGTCGAACGACGGAAGAAGCGAAGTCAGGGTCAACTGTCGGTTGCTCGAGCTAAAGATGGGAAGACTCTTAAAGGAAGGAATGCGAAATTTGGGCGCGAATCTCATAACAGCTTCTGGAACGGCAAGCGGCGCCCAGCATGGGAAAGCGCCGAAGATCACACAACGACACTTCAATTAGGGGATGAACCTAGACGGAAACGGCTATTATCCTATTGTGGAGAGTCGACTCAAAAGGAAGTAGTTGAGGAATTTACGAAGATTCCCCTTAGATTACACCGATTTCTCAAATCAACGGTTATACACTTTGGTTCGTAAATGTAAAAATAAGCGAACCAACGAAGGAAAAGGGGTCTTGCAAGCTGACCACCCCCAGCTTTTTCATATCTTTACTACTTTTCAAGATAGATTTACCGTATTTCCTAGGAGTAGATTAATTGTAATGGGCTACTTGTTACTTTTGTAATCCCCTTTTTCCACTTAATACAATCCTCACAATCGGCTCTTCAGCCGTTTGTTTTTTGGCACACCTTTGCCTCTCTCTCAATCTCCATATCCCGATTCGGTTATTCTAAGTCGGACGGCTGCGAGAGTTTATTGAGAAGAACCCGACCGAGCAGATCCCCCCTCGACCCGATCGCTTGATCCTGTTGGCACACGGTGCATCACATCCAGAGGGTCAACCACCCAATGGGGCCGATCGACGACTGACGGTCAGCACGGCATTTTCGGCCCCAACAGTTGGATCTTAATGTTGGTTTAGGTTGGCCCGACGTGTTATTTGGACTCTGAGCACATCTCGGACAGTGAGCATGGGTCTCAGCGAGTCATGGCCCATCTAATGGTGCACTTGGTTCAGTTCAAAAAATCTCGGATCAAGGTATCATCCCTAAAACTCAATAATATAGAGTTTTTATACAATTTTAAGCAATAATAAGGGTCTAGATGCAATTATAGCCACATGGCCTACCTCGGGTAGTGTGCACATGACCTATGGATTGATCGTCCGAGGTTTGGTGGCTTTCATCGGATTAAAATTGATTTACGAGTCGTAAATTGGTGACTTCTGGAATTGAAATCAGCGATTCTAGACGTTGTTTCAGTAATTATGGAACAATTATACTGTATATAGGAACAATATTAATTGTTGCTGCCCTTTCGGGGCACCAAGTGAAGGTTGGGTCATTTCAGTAGCATATATGCACTTTTCGACCCATTAGTGGTCGTTTGACGGGTTTCTGAAAATTTTGATGGATCCCCGGACTTACACATAAGTCCACGTTTTAGCACTAAGCCACTATGTGAGCCATTGGGTTGGGTTTGTGTGAGACTGTGACAAACAGATGACTTGATTTAGGCCCGAGCCGTCATGAGCCTCTGCGTGAGTTGAGTAGCGGATTCCTGGATCGCCTGCACTGAGGTGGGTATTTTGACCTAGGCATTAGTATAGTACAATCTCACTGAGTATCATACTCGATCGGACCCTTAGTGACTCTTGCTAGCCTTTCTTTCATAGTCTTGCCATTATTGTAATCTTATCGATTTCTACTCTGTACGATTATCTTAGTATTGCGCTGTCGTTGTTGGCTCTACTTAGCCTAGTAATTTGTTATACCTCTTGCTGTTGAGTTTGTTGTACCCTTCTTATTATCTCTTGATTTTATATACATGATAGAGTAGGAGGTCATTACTTTATTATCTCTTGATATTATATACATGATAGAATAGGAGGTCATTACTTTCTACACCGTTTACCATTGTCATTTGACATTATGATTATGATTCAGTCATTTACTTACGATTACGAGCTAGATGTTGCCCTCTCTTGATTCCAGTATATTTGATAAAGTAGGAGATTATTGTTCGTTACATTACATGAGACATGACAGTGATGATTATGATCCCGTTTGGGAGTTTCCGGCTTACTTCCGTATTTGGGTCTTTCAACCACGAGCATTGAGCATCCGCATTGTGATCTCCATCCACCAACTATTAATTTCATGTACACCAACGGATTGGCCCCCATTATGGTGTTCTTTACCGGTAGAGTGGTTTGATCGACCCATAAGCCCCATTATTTCGTTGCACATACAGATTCCGGGTGATATCAAGCCCCATTATTTAGCTGCATCTACATATTTCGGGTGATATTGAGCCCCCTTTTTCTTTGATTGTGTCTGCAAGTGAGGGGTCCTATGTCAGTGTTGGTTGGGTATTAGCCTGAGGTCCTAATGACTAATAGTGGCACTCGATTGGGTATTCAGAGATTCAGTTTGTGACGTATTATTTTCTTTATAGTTCTTTCTTTACTATTTAGTATTGGACTTACTTGATACAGTTTGCATGTCTCTTGTGTGATTATTAGTACCCTGATATTTTATAGCTGTTTGATTCAACATTTATTTTTCGCTTATATTTGTCGATTTACCTGTTTTCATACCTTACCTTCTGATTTACTATATTCGTCAACTTGCTGGTCCCCGACTCATTGTACCCACTGGGATACATTCAATTGTATCTCACGCTCTCTTATTGACACCTTTTTCAGTTCCTTCGGTCGGTGAGTTGTCAGGGTGTTGATGTGAGATTAAATGATAGAGCCATCCCCCTTTACTAGCTAGCTAGCTGGCATGCCACCTGGATTATTTACAATTTTAGTTGATCTGATTATGACACCTTTACATAATAGTTGCTTTTATTCTTTACTTAGTGTCATGCTACTGTTGACTTTTTAAGTTATGTTGGATCATATTAGATCATGATGATTTATCTTAATTTAGTTATTTTAGTTTTATATTTTTATTTCAATATTAGCAACTCTGATTGTATCATATATATTTTCTAACTATGTGTGTATAGAGAAGACTCTGTTCGTTTAGACTAGAGAATCCTTATGCACGTGGCGAATCTACTCACGTCCCGAGGATAAGATTGTTAAACTCTTTTATATATATATATATATATATATATATATATATATATATATATATATATATATATATATATATATATATATATATATATATATATATATATAATTAGACTGCTTTTTCATCTCGAGGCGTGACAGTACCTGCGGATATGGGGTTATATGTCAGCTTTGGCTGGGTATTTTAGCCTGAAATTCTTATGACCAATAATAGCATGATTGGGTACTTTTGAGTTCCAATAGTTGATGCATCATCTTATTGCTGCTATTTCATTTCTTTATTTCTTATTGGACTTGCTTATTGTTGTTTTTCATGTCTTGTACATCATGTTGATACCTTGCGTATGTTTACATAATCCCGGTTTATATACCTGATGGTTTTCCATGTTTATTTATTTGTTGATTACTTACCTGCTGATCTTGCCTATATATATATATATATATATATATATATATATATATATATATATAGAGTTGGGCTGGAATGCTATTGATAGCACCAACCTAACTTTGCCACCCATTTTGTATTCATTAGATTGCATTGAGATTCGTGCAAGTTCTTTAATTAAAAAGAAAATTTTTTTACTTTTTACTTTTTCTTTTTACTTTTTCTTTTCTCTTTTTTTCATTAAAGAGTCTACACGGATCTCAATGCGATCCAATGACTACAAAATGGGTGGCAAAGTTGGGTTGGTGCTATCAATAGCATTCCAGCCCAACTCTATATATATATATATATATATATATATATATATATTCGTTTATTTTATACCAGTAGGTATAACTTGCTGGTCCCCAACTCGTTGTACCCACTGGAATACATTCAGTTGTATCTCACACGCCTTTGTTGAGGTGAGGTTCGGGACGTTGATGTGAAGGGTATCCGCTAGAGCCGTTCTTATTGCTAGCTAGATAACTAACCTGTTACTGCTTTACTTTCAGTTTATGAGATAGTGTGATTAGCTCTGATACTATTGTTTGACTTTCATCTTTCTTGCTTGGATGTTTGATTGGATGGTTTTAATTAAATATGAACTTGATATTTTATATATGTATGCTTCCATTGGGTTTTCGATCATGATTTCAAAATAAATTTCAAAATAGAGATATGGTAGTGTTTTGTTTTATGATTGCAGAGATATGGAGGTATTGATTGTTGTTTGTAGAGATATGATGGGATGATGTTTAAGTCAGCAGGAGTAGGTATATGCCAATCGCCTGATCCTAAATTAGTGTGAGTCATGCTTGTTGATTGAGGTATTTCGCTTATGTGATGGAATGTAAGTGTAATTATATTGTCGTAAATGCCTAATCGTGCATGTACATGGGAGATTTTGTCCGTTTGGACGGGAAAACTCTATGCACGTGGCGGATCTGTTCAAGTCTTGGGAAAATACTTTTAAGCCCTGATAAAAAAAAAAATGGTCCGCTTTTTGACGTCGGGGCGTGACACCAACAAAGTTCACACTCTTAGTATATTACATTCAAAAACTAACATCACTACCCTATTACATTCAAAAACTAACATATAGACGGTTCGCGAATAGCCTCTATTTCGGGCACCCGTAGGACACCCCGGGCGTCCGAAAGCCTGCGTGCACGAAAATGCTACTCTCCGATTTTGAGTCCAAAAGTATGGACAAGGCGCCTGTGCTTCCGCCCGCTACTATGCTCCGGGCGCCCGTAGGTCATTACGGGCATCCGAAACCCATCTGAAGCTTCGGACTGAGCTACTTTCGTCCGTTTTCGACTCAACTTCGATCCGAATGCCATTTGTTTCGAGCCAAACTTGCTCTAACTCATTTTTATCATATTCTTAAACATGTTCCGGGTGACTTAGTCACACTTTGCTACCTTAGCGAAAGCTAGTGCACCATATCCCTCCTACCTTATGGGAGTTTCGTCTGCGAAACTAAAATTTCGCATATCTTAGCTTAATCCTCAAACAAGTGAGGGTGCTGCTCCCGTATTGTGCTCTCAAGCTCCCAAGTGGCCTCTCGCTCACTGTGGTTACAACACCTTTACGTATGAAATGGAAAGATTCCTCAAGTTCTTCTCCTGCCTTTCAACTATCTTCCACGGGTACTCATTATAACTCAAGTCCTCTCGTAGATCTAGTGGTGGATAGTTGATAACGTGAGTCGGGTCGTGAACATACTGGCGGAGTTGGGATACATGAAAAATATCGTGTACTCCCACCAACTCCGGAGGCAATGCCACTCTGTAAGCCACAGGGCCGACCCACTCCAACACCTCATAAGGGCCAATAAAGAGAGAACTTAGCTTTTTTCGCATCCCAAATCGCACTACTCCCTTAGTGGGTGATGCCTTCAAGAACGCATGCTTGTTGACTCCAAATTCCAAGTCGCGTCACTTTTTGTCGGAATAACTTTTTTGCCAACTTTGCTCCATCAATAACTGCTGACACGCAATTCTCACTTTCTCCTCGGCCTCTTGCAATACATCTGGGCCCAAAATTGATTTTTCATCGACCTCGCTCCAATGCAATGGAAATCGGCATTTCCTGCCATACAGTGCCTCAAATGGTGTCATACCAATGCTGGCCTGAAAACTGTTGTTGTAGGCAAACTCTGACATCGACAAATATTGTTGCCATCTGGCGCCATAATGCATCACACACGCCTCCATATATCCTCGAGGATTTGATTGGTCCTCTCTGATTGCCTATCGCTCTGCGGATGATATGTTGTGCTGAAATTGAGGCATGTCCCAAGAGTCCTATGTAAACTCTTTCATGTGAAACGAATCGGGGATCCCGATCCGACATGATAGAGACGGGTACTCCATGTAGACGCATGATCTTATAAATGTACAATTGCACCAACTTGTCTCTCGACCACGTGGTGTGGATCGGCAAGAAATGCGCCGCCTTAATCAATCGATCCGCCACCACCCATATCGCGTTGTGGCTTGCTTGTGATCTAAGCGAGCCCACGATAAAGTCCATTGCGATATTCTCCCACTTCCAAACGAGTATTGGTAGGATTTGAAGTTTGCCCGCCAGAAGTCAATGCTCAGCTTTAACTTGTTGGAACACTAGGCACCGAGCCACATAGCGCCCAACATCTTTTTTCATGCCCAGCCACTAGAAATGTGACCTCAGATCTTTATACATTTTGGTATCGCCAAGGTGAATCGTATACGAAGATCGGTTTGCTTCTTGGAGTATCTCCCTTCGCATTTCTGTGTCATTTGGCACACACAACCGACCCCGAAACTTGAAGACTCCCTCTGAGTCCACATTGAAGTCCACCGTGCACCCGCTCTCGATGTTAGACCGCACCTTTTGGAGTTTCTGATCAGCAACTTACTTTTCCTTGATTTTTCTCCAATCAGGAGGGTTGCACTCAAAGTTTCATAAGTGTCATGGGAGCGCCGGAAGCCACCACTTCCAATCCAAATCATCACATTTTTTCTTTCAACGGAAACTAATCAGTAATCGCCATGGCGAGATTTTCCACTGATTTCTTAATTAATGTGTCAGCCACCATATTTCTTTTTTTCGGGTGGTATAGGATATTGACATCGTAATCCTTTAGTAGCTCAAGTCATCAACGCTGCCTCAGATTTAACTCCTTTTGAGTAAATAGGTACTTGAGGATTTTGTGATCCGTGTAGATCTCATAACGCTCGCCATATAGGTAATGCTGCCATAGTTTCATTGCAAATATCACTGCGGCAAGCTCGAGGTCGTGGGTTGGGTAGTTATTTTCATAACTCTTCAACTGTCATGAGGCATAAACTATAACCTTCCCCTCTTGCATAAGTACACACCCCAAACCACTCCCCGATGCATCACCATACACCATAAAGTCTTTCCCGCCGTAGGTAATGCGAGAATGGGAGCCGATGTCAACATTTTCTTCAGAAGTTGGAAGCACTTGTTGCGCTCATCACTCCAAAAGAACTTAGCCCCCTTTCTCGTGAGACCGGTAAGTGCAGTAGTAATTTTGGAGAACCCCTCCACAAACCATCTATAATACCCCGCAAGCCCGACAAAGCTTCGAATTTCGGTAACATTGGTCGGTCGGGGCCAATCTCTGATGGCTTCAATTTTCTTGTGGTTCACTGACACCTGTGTCTCAAAGATCACGTGTCCTAAAAATGCCACTTCTCGGAGCCAAAATTCGTATTTCTTTAGCTTCGTGAATAGCCTCCGCTCCTGAAACACTTGCAAAACTTGCCGAAGATGTTCTTCATGCTAAACTGACAACAACCCTCGTATCCAAAAATACAACTAAAGGGGCTCACGGGTCAAACAGACCACTCTACTGGTAAAGAACACCCTGACAGTGGCCAAACCGTCGGTGTACGCGAAGTGTACAGTAGGTGCATGGCGATCATAAATGTGGATCCTTAATGCTCGTTGTCGAATGACCGAAAATACAACAAGTAGCCGGAAACTCCCAAATGGGATCAACAAGTCCATCTCAATGGCAGAAAATGCCATACAAAATTATCTGTAAACTCCTACTCTATCATGCATAATCCACCAAAAGCAATAGCAGGTATAATAATCAACAGTAGGAGAAATGTAAATCAACAACTAGTGGTGTCCACTATCACATGACAAATAAATATAGTAGAGATAAATCAAAATACTAAAGTGTAAGCTAAAGGAAGGGCTAACAAGATAACAAAGGATTCGATCGACTACGGTACCCAATCAGGTTACACTATGCTAATGGTCGGATCGGAGTACCCACCTCAATGTAGGCGGTCCTGGAATTCGCTGCTCAGCTCTCGTGTAGGCTCTTGACTCCTCGGGCCTAAATCAACATCATAGATCATTAATAAACTCTCAGATACCCATCCCACTGACTCACAGTGTCTAAAATGACTAAACAGTGGACTTCACTTAAGTCCCGGGATCCGTCGAAATTTTTGGTAATCCGCCGATCGATCGACGATGGTCCGAACAGTGCCTACAGGTCACTAAACTTAATGAAACTTTACATGCTGCCGTGGAACACTTCGTTTAATGTGTCCAGGCAGTAACAATCAGCGCTGAGCCATTAATAGTCCTAACTGTGCGATAATCACCGATAACATACCTGGAACCACCGATTTCGGCTTCGGGAGGCACCGACACAAAACGAAAGTCTAGGCCAGCTAAGACAGCGCCAGGAACAACCAGGGACACTTGGCAACCATGACTGGTCATTTTAACTGATCAAATTATGTGTTTTGCTCCGAATCAACGATAAACCGGCAATTTCGCCAATTTACAACTCATAATCCGAATTCCGCTTAACAAAGGCCTTTCAACCTCGAACGAAAAGTTTAGAGATTATGTGCACGCTGCCCAAGGCAACCCAAGTGGTCAATTGCATCTAGACCCCTAGCTAAACCAGAAATTGCATAATAACCTTAAATAATCGAAGTTTTGGCTCATTACCTAATTCCGAAGATTTTCGGATCGATCCGTGGGTATTAGCAGATGGGTCTCAATTTACTGAAGACCGTGCTCGCTGTATAGGGTGTTGCCAAAACTTAGGATGAGCATCGGATCAACCTACAAGTGGTTAAAGGACTGAATTCTTGAAATCTAGCCAAACAACCAATAAGTATGGAACCTGAGTTGAGCATCATGCTCAGAGGGTAAAGGAGGTTCAAGGGCTCACCTCTGTGCAGTTGCGAAGTGGCCGGAATGATCGTCGGAGCAACCTAGGCAAAAGCAAGGGTGGCTCGGGCTCGACTTGGGCAACTCACAGAGACTCGGTTTCTAATGGCTCAAGAACACATGCATGGACCTGAGGGGGGGTTGCAAGAGGTGCTAGGAGACTACCCAAGCGCGGTGTCGGCTGCTAGTAGCGATGTTTGGCCAGAGTGAAAGCCGCGGCCAAGCTAGAGCTTGGCTCGACCAAGCTTTGGATTGAGCAGGTCTGGGGTTCAACTGAGGGCACATAGGGCTTGCTCTCGATGAGTGGAGGTCAGCAGGGTAGCTTGCCGGCGTCGGGAAGCGACGACGATGGCGGACGGTGGAGATTGGCCAACTTCAATGCAAGAACACTAGGGCATCACTTTTCCGACGACTTTGCCGCCCGAGAAGACACGGGTAGTGTCGGGGAAGGTCCAAAGACTTCTCAGAGAACTTCTGAGTCCATCGCACGTGAGTGGAAGCGACGGTGGTGGCACGGTTGCAAGGTGGTTGTAGCTGGGGCTTTTCAGTGTAGGCTCTTGCTCCGACGGCTTGCGGTCGGCTCACCGGCGGTGGTGGCGCTTGGGGCAGATGCAGAGGAGAGGGAGGGAAGGTGTAGGGGCTATGGGAGACCAAGGATCAGACGTGGCTAGGTCTAGGGTTAGGGTTCCATGTGTGCACTAATATAATGTGGTAACAAGTTGCTAAAAGGTCCACTATTCCTTAACAATTTAACTTTGGGTCTACACTATAGATGTGTTTTGTGTTGAGGCCCCTCCTCATTCAATTTCATGCCATTTGATACATAAAATATAAGCCTTTTTACAAATTTACTCTAAAAAAAATACTATTTTTCATACTTTTTGAGGCTTTTGGGTTGTCGAACATAAAATTGGAGGTCGCCACGACGTTCAGCTCGATGAGACCTATCAACTAGTGATTTTGTTTCATTGCGATTAGGTCTCAATAGGTCGCATTAGTTGCTTATTCAGCGAACACTAATCTTCTGCACATTTTACGATGTCTTTGGCTCGCCGAAGATGAAAATGGACGTCACCACGTTGTTCAGCTCGACGAGACCGATCAAGTATGGCGATTTTACTTCATCAAGTTCGTGTCTCGTTAGGTTACATCAATCAATTCTTCAGGTACACCCCTGAAAAATTCAATTTTTCGAATACAAAAATTCTAGAAATTAAATTCAAATTCAAATCTTCGAATTTGAATTTCGCAGGTATTACACCACGTATGAGAATGACTAATTTGATGATCAAAGATTCTGCAAATCGGGTTCAATAGAAGAAACGAATCATACGATGGTCTTAAAGAAAGTACAATATATAGATTTACATGATCAAATTTTTATCTATTCTTATGGTGTGAGTGCATTCACCCTGTAGTAGAATGAAGGTTGAGTTATATCACTCTTAATAAAATTTGTAACTCTTATGAATAGAGTGTCAGAATTACAGGAGCACCCCTAACGGATTTCACTTATATTAGTATGGAAGTGGGATTGCTTTCTATGAGAATGATTTTTTTTTTCAAATATGCTCATGAAAATCAGAATCAGTATAAGGTCGTTACGTGTTAGCTAGTAAAGTTCATATCAACATTTGAATTGTTATATATAAGCAGTGACACTCTATTTTTCTTAATAACCAAATTAAATTCAAGTTTGAGACCACTCTGACTCTAGAGTAGAAATTATTATTTTACAAAGTGAAGGTTCAAATAAATCATACCTTTATTATTATATATAACAATCTCTCTTACCATCAAACTTTCATATATTTTTAATAATAAAATAAATGGGAAGATGTTGTAATATTTTTATTATTAAATATGAAAAATTTAATTATGATAACCTATGCATTAAATGCTATCTCTTGTAACATATTCCATTCAATCTCTAACCTATGTATATTTTAATTGTTGCTTTGATTTTGTAACTAAAGGAAACATAACCTATGTACATTCATTCCTATAACTTATTAGTAAGTTAATATTTTGTAACTTATAGGCTTTTGAGAGAGAGAGAGAGAGAGAGAGAGAGAGAGAGAGAGAGAGAGAGAGAGAGAGAGAGAGAGAGAGAGAGAGAGAGAGAGAGAGAGAGAGAGAGAGAGAGAGAGAGCTTCTCGGCTTTCTGGAACATACCAACACATCACAGCACCAGCACAACAAGTTAAATATTATCCTACTTAAGAAAAAGAGAGGTAAAAAAAAAATATTAATTTTGTAGAACTTCGGACTTATCTATTTGTACAGAATTGGTGAAGCTAGACGACGAGGGTCGGACTGTTATTTTTTAGAGGGGATAAGTCAGTATTCTACTGTATCGGTTCGAGAGCTATTCTAACCGTAGAAAACTTGAATCTCCTTAAAAAGAGTAAAATTTTTATGTCTCAGCTTAATCGATTCATATTTTTTTATAATCTAACCTTTATTTTTGTGTATTTACTCTAACAATATATACCAAACTACAATCTTCCAATCTCATCCAAATTACATCTAATATTAAAAACTTTTTAGAACAAAAATAATACAAAATTCTATATAAATAACTGAAATAAAACGCTTGATAATTTAAGTACACTACGTGCAAGCGGGTACTAATTAGATATAAATAGATAGCATGCATCTTTGTCAAAATAATCGACTAATTATATATACAAGATTTCTAAATTCCATGTGTTTTTATATGGAACAGCTATTCTACGTTGGTACCTAATTTTTTCTTTCTTTATCCTTAATTTTTAGCCACACGTATATAGGTCACTTTGTTTTGTATTTGAAGAGCTCGGAATACTAATTAGCTAGCATCTTGATGCCGACAAATATCAAACTACATGATAAAAATTTTAGAAAAATTTGCAAAGTCAATGATCACTCTTACAATATTGTTTTCATTTGGTTATTTCTTTGACTCTTTATTTAATGTTTTTTGTTTATATATTCAATATTGTTCGTCAGTCATATTTGAATTGGAGACTTTTTACTCAGCACCTCATGTGTTATGAATATGATGGGCACACAAAGAAAAACGAAAAATGACAATTGCAAAATAAACAAGCCTTCAAATGCACGAAAAAATAAAATAAATATACGAATATACTTAAAAAAAAAATTATAGGAAAATAATTATTGGCGAAAGATAAGAGATTTCACTATATGATAAAAGAAAGTACAACGTTGTAGAAGTTTCGCACACATATCGTCTCTAGGGCAAAAAGAAAAAAAAAAATTTCTTAACAAATGTTTTTATCGTCGAATTCGATCCGTATATGACATCTATTTTTTCTTTTTCAGATTGTTTTTCAAATTTTGTCTCACCGTGAAAAAGTTGGTAAATTAGGAATATAAAGATGAACACAATAACCAAATTTCGAAGTACATCTAACATGATCTGACAACATAATAAATTATGTAAATAAAAAAAAAATTATTATTTTATGAAAACTTAAGCCGTAAAAAAATAATATTTTTAATTTATACATTCAACAAAGATTACTTCCACGGCATTTTTCAGCACTTCCATCCGCCCCAATCTTTTATCTCGAGATTAAAAAAAATATTTTTCTATATTTTAAATAAAATATATATTTTATATTTTATCTATTTTATGAGAATAATATAAATTTTACTAGTTACTTCAAATTAACTAATAAAAAAAAATAAAAAATTTGAATAGATAAAGTTTGCATCTTACTAGATATAATGTAACAATAGCGTTGCTAAAAAAATATTACCAAGTTGTAAATAAAAAAAAAAAAAAATTGCCAACCGTGCTGCACGTGCTTTAATGCACGGGTCAAGGGTCATTGCTTTGCTATATTAATTTTTTTTTAGGGAAAGGCAGCATGCTACCGTTTCATTTATAGATATATAAACTCGGCTACAAGGGTGAGGCGGCTAGGCCTCGAAGAAAAAAAAAAAAAAAAAAAAAAAAAAAAAAAAAAAAGGATTAAGCGCAGTAAGTGGCCCAGAGAACCCGCCACTCAATTATATCCGCAAGCAAGGCATCTAGACCTCGCTTCTTATCAGTAAAGCATCTCCGATTGCGTTATCGCCATATAATCCACCAAGTCGCCGCAATAGAGGTAAGAACCTTGTTTCCGTAAGACCGCTCCCACAGTCAATCGACGACTGCATCCGCTCGAACCCCGGCCTTGTTCGAGAGAAGACACTTCAACAGTGAGCTGGTCACGTCGCACTCGACGAAAAGATGATCCACCGTTTCGAAGGTCCCAAGACAGAAAACGCAAATGCCGGAACCGTTCCAACCCCTTTTCTGCAAATTGTCGGCCGTCAGTACCCTACGTCTCAATACTAACCAGACAAAAACTTTGACCTTCAGGGGTATTTTCAACTTCCATAACTTAACAAAACGCTTATCAGAGACGCCGGAGTCTTGCAGGAATCGGTACATCGATTTGACCGAGAACTGTTCAGAAGGAGTCCACCACCAAATGAAACTATCTCTTCTGTCCGTCAGATGTGTCCCGGCAAAGGATCCTTTGAATTGTCGAAGCAAAACTTCTTCATCTGGAGAGTTAGGGAAATACCCAGCGATCATTTTCCTCCATTTTCACCCGCGGTGCCCAAAGCAATCAATCACCCGGTAGTTACTATTGCGTACCACATTGTAGATAAGAGGGAATCACCCGGTAGTTACTATTGCTACATTAATTTTTGCTCTCCTTTTGTTAATATTTACTACTAATATATATTGTTATCTATCCATCTAATTAACCATCTCGACCTCACGCGTATGACACCACTGATCTCTTCTGATTAATTATCAAGTTATGAATAAGTAAAAATTCTGCGAACCATGCTGCAGGTAATGCAATATCCAGTTGGAATTAAAGAATAAAAGGGTTGCATGGGTCTGGGTCATTGATTTGTTGTGTTTTTTCCTCTCCTTTTGTTAATATTTACTGCTAATATATATAATATATATGATATATGTTATTTATCATTATAATTATCTCGACCTCGCAGATGATACCATTGATCTCTTCTAGAGCATATATATATATATATATATATATATATATATATATATATATATATATATATATATATAGCGTCTTAGGATTAATTATCAAGTTGTGAATAAAAGAAAATTTTGTAAACCGTGTGCACGTGCATTATCAAGTTGAAATTAAGGAATAAAAGGGTTGCATGCATGGGTGAGGGTGGGTGAGGGTCATTGATTTGTTGCATTTTTTGCTCTTCTTTTATTAATATTTATTTACTGCTAATAAATGTATATTGTTATCTACTCTTCTGACAATCTCGACCTCGCAGACGATACCATATATTGATCTCTTCTAGAGCATATGGTGCTTTGGGATTAATTATCAAGTTGTGAATAAAAAAAATAAAAAATAAAAAAAATTGGAAACGGTGTGCACGTGCATTATCAAGTTGGAATTAAGGAATAAAAAGGGTTAATGCATGGCTCAGGGTCAATGATTTGTTGTGTTTTTTTTTACTTTCCTTTGGTTAATATATTACCGCTAATATATAGTGCATGTTATCTATCTTTCTAACCATCTCAACCTCGCAGATGAGACACTGATCTTTTTTTAGAGCATATATACGACGTTTTGGGATTAATTTTATATATATATATATATATCAAGTTGTGAATAAAAGAAAATTTTGCGAACTGCGCACGTGCATTATGAAGTTGGAATTAAGAAAAAATTAAAAGGGTTAATGCATGGGTGATCAGGTTCATTGATTTGTTGCATTTTAATTTGCTCTTCTTTTGTTAATAGTTACTGCTACGGCGCCGTTGATCGTGGTACCGATAGAATATTGCAAAAGAGTCCACCACGCATACATTAATTCCCACTCTTTCCTTCTTTCTTTCCTCTATTTATTATTATTATTTTTATTTTTTATTTTTTATTTTTATTTTTTTTTGTTTTTTGGAGTGACATATATACTCATGTATTCTTGAAAAATAAAAAAGACAAAAAGAAGAAAAAACTAGCCAACATTCTAAAGTTGGACTTACATGTATTATACTAAGCCAATTTGCTCACTCATCAAAAGCTGGTCCAAGAAGATTTGTGTATAAATGTTGAACATGTATAAAATAATAAAGTATTATTTTCTAACAGTTAAGTATTTTGAGAAATTGATCATTTTATATTATTTATTATGATATTAAAAAAAAAATTAAATTTAAGTTGCTAGAAAATAATATTTTAAATATTTATATTTAAACAAAATTACGGCCTATACGAACTAACTTCTCTGGCCGTTAACTTTAACACTCTTATATATTTCAACTAATATATTTTTATATTTAATTATTTTATATTATTAGTCTATTAAAAAATTTTCAGGTGGGAGGATGATGAATATAATAAAGACAGATATGTTATATATTTAATCAAAGTTAATATATATTCTTCCTTAACTACTTTTCACCCCAAATTATCAAAATTTGATTGGAATGTTACATGCTTAATTTTCCTGGGAACCTCATTGGTGCATTTAAACACATTAGTTTGACCTTTGTATATCACTTTCTCTATTCTCAATTCACATTAATCAAACAGTGCAGTGCTCCACCCACCCACCCAACCCCCCCACACCCCCCCCCCCCCCCCCTTCTCTCTTTCTCTATAAATACATGCTAATAAGTAATAGAACTCACCAACAACCAATCTTATTTGCTATTCCCATACTTTTAGTCCCTCTATAGCAAGTAATTAATGGAGGAAAGATGTCCAGAAAATCTTGTTCATCCTTCATGGAATCATCCCTCGGAAGCAGAAACAGTTCAAAGAGCACTTCTGCAGAAGCTGACAATTTTGACGAGATTTCACGCTGGTTACTTTCGAATAAGCCTTTCCCTCTGCGGCCAAGCCCTGTTGTGGAGGACCCTCTCCAACGCCGACCCCCGCGCGCTCCGCTTTATCCTCCGTCTCCTCCCTACCGCCGCCTTCGACGTTCTCTGGTCCTTCGCATTGTCGTCCCTCGTTGTGCTTTGCGCTTTGTACGTAATTCGCTGTGTCTGCCGCTTCGACTGCTTTAAGGCCGAGCTCAGCCACCACGTCGGCGTCAACTACCTCTTCGCCCCGTGGGCCTCCGCACTCCTCCTCCTCCAGTGCTCCCCCTCGCACTTCCTCCATCCCGAGAGCCCTGCGTATCACGTCCTCTGGTATATATGTAGTATACGTGATACAACTACTTTTCTCTTTAACATAATTTCAAAGGACTATTATTATTTTAATTTTATAAATTTTTCACGATCTACTTTTTTTTTTTTTTTTTTTTTTTTTTTTTTTTTTTTTTTTTTTTTTTTTTTAAGTCAATTTCATCTTTTAAATTATACTATTTCACCAATCACCCATTAAAAACTTATAAATACTAATGATTTGAAACTTTTACGAATATAGAATCTCAATTATATATATATATATATATATATATATATATATATATATATATATATATATATATATATATATATATATATATATATATATATATATATTAGAGTTTATATATTCTTAAAAGCACAAGCACAAATGTGCTTGTGAATTTTTTACCATTGAATTTATATTGTCATTTGTGTTTTTGTAAATTAAGTCAACTAAAGAAAAAAAAAAAAAGTAAAAAATAAATAAATACCACAAATCCCAATACAAATTTAATGATAAAAAACTCACAAGCATGCACATTTGTGCTTGTGCTTTTGAGAATATATAAGCTCTAATATATATATATATATATATATATATATATATATATATATATATATATATATATATATATATATATATATATATATATATATAGCTCGGTTAGTATACTATCGATAGTACCAAACATTTGGTACTATCAAGTTTTCACCGTTAGATCAAGTATTTTAATTATTTTCACCTGTTAGATTTTACTATTTTCCCAACCACCCATTAAACCCAAGGGGCCCACTATCATCTCAACCACATATCTCGTAATTCAACGGTTAAAAACTTAATAGTACCAATGACTTGGTACTATTAATAGTATTCCAGCTTACCTATATATATATACTTTCAAAAGTATCAGCTCATCTATACTTATAAATTTTTTATCATAAAATTTGTATTAGAATTTGTACAATTATACTTTATTTCTCTCTTTTCTTAAATATTTTTATAATAACACGAATCACAATATAAATCTTATGATAAAAAATTCACAAACATAAATAAGCTTATACTTATATATGAAAGTATATATAAACATATATATATATATATATATATATATATATATATATATATATATATATATATATATATATATATATATATATATATATATATATATATATATATATATATATATATATATATATATATATATATAATAAGTTTTTTGTGCTTTCGAAAATACGAAGGCTTCTTGTAAGTTGTTTTGACGATCGGTTTCGTTAGATATGATCTACGTTATTATAACTATTTAGAAATTAAATTTTATAATTTTTCAGCATCATTTACCAAATAATCAAAAAAAATTAAAAATTACTATTTTAACGGTCGATATAGTACGTTTGTAAGTTTAACGGTATAGAATAATCCAAATTAAGTAAAATTTTAATAAAAAATTCTACTTACTATCAAGAGTAAGATCAATACTTACAATTTGAAGTCTTTTATTATTATTTTTTTATGAGATTTTCTATTTTCTGCCATTCATTTTGAGACAACTCGTTACTAGACAAACGAAGAAAAAAAATTATAAAATTTAATTTCTAAATAATTTCAATATTTTAGGTAAGTATAATGGAACCAAACATCGAATTGAATGTTCCATTATTGAAAACAACCTGTAAGAAAGTAAAAAAGCCTCTCACTCTCTCTCTCTCTATATATATATATAACTCAACACGAAAGTAAAAATATATAAAACTTACTTGAATTAAAGATCATTTTAAATTTACTATTCAGTCTTTAAAAATTTAAATTTTAGTATCTAATTTTTTTATTTTGTTTGATTTGAATAAGTTAACAACACTTTAACTTCAAATTTTCAAATAATTTTTCACGGCAATAGGGAGCTGCAACCTCTTATAATGGTCGACTCATCTGTACACAATTAATAATACGAAAATATTAAATTCAAAATTGATTAACAATCTAAAAGTCAATTCTCTACAACTACACAATGAAAAACGAATCTAACTTATAATTTGGTCTCATCTTTATTAGGTACGCGTGCGTGCATCTTTTTAACATTTTATACAATTATGTAATTAATTAACGTGAGTACGTGCATGCATGTGTGCATGCATGCGTGCATGCATGCAGGTGGGTGTTTGCCGTCCCAATCCTGGTGCTGGACGTGAAGGTGTACGGACAGTGGTTCACGAAGGGTCGGAAGTACTGCCTGTCGACGGTGGCGAACCCGACGAGCCAGATGACGGTGATCGCGAACATGGCGGCGGCGGCGGCGGCGGGGGCGGTCGGGCCGACGGCGACGTCGGATTTGGAGGAGAGCGCGACGTGCATGTTCGCGGTGGGCCTGGCCCACTACCTCGTGCTGTTCGTGACACTGTACCAACGCCACCCGGGGAGCGAGAGCCTCCTCCCGGCGGTGCTCCGCCCGGTGTTCTTCCTCTTCTTCGCCGCCCCTGCCACCGCCAGCATCGCCTGGGCCGCCATTTCTGGCGGCGGCGGCTTCGACACCGCCGCGAAGATCCTCTTCTTCCTCTCCTTCTTCCTCTTCCTTTGCTTGGTAACACTACACATTCCCTTTCTCTTTTTCTATTTTATTTTATTTTATTTGTGTTTTTATTTGTTTGTTTGGCGGGAAGCTATTTTCTGTTTGTTTAGTTTGAAAAATAAAATAATTTATTTTTAATTTTATAAAAAGTAAGTATTTTTATTTTTCAAAATTTTAAAACATTAAAACTCAGAGAAATATTATATATCTTGATATCTAAGGTTTGAGAATATTTTCACATCAAATTTTTATGACTAAGTGTGGAACATATAAGAATTGTGACATATATATTATGAAAAATTCTAAGTGTACATTTCAAATGAGTGTACATCTCACACCCCCATTCATTTAAGAGTGGGACTGTTTTTTAGGGATTACTTCAGTGACCCCTCATCACACCCCCACCCTTAGATGGGTGGGGGTGTGAGATGTACACTCATTTGGGGTGTACATATAGCATTCATGAAGCCATTAATTAGGTTTTAGTATGCTGGCTGTTTGGAGTGCCGATAGCTGGCAGTTTGGAGTGTCGGAATAGATCGTTTTGCTGGCACTTGTAAGTGCCACTAAAATGAGAAATGCTGGCAGCTGAAAGCACCGGCTTTACCTTCTATGCTGGCGGTTTGATATAAGTGCCGGTAAAAGAAATGCCGACGGAGTTTTAGCCGGCACTTTTGACTGCCACAAAAAAATACAGGGAAAAATAATTACCATCACTTTTTTGATGTTTTCCGGCAGTTTAAAGTGGCGCTAAAAGCCAGTATTGGTGTAGTGATCACTACACCACAAGGAATTTTTACTGGCATTTTCTTAATCACACCCCCTCATCACACCCCCACCCTTAATTCAAATGCCAGTATTAATTAGGTTTTAGTGGCATTTCTTGCAAAAGCCATTAAGAAAATGCTAGTAAAAATTTCTTTTGGTGTAGTGATATTCCTCATATATTATCTATAAAAAATTATATAGGTATTCAAAAGATTTGATCTAATAAAAAAAAATTAAGTACAAAGACCACAAAAGTGGTAAAAAATTAATATATGGAAAATTAAACCATTAAAATGAAAATATATATCAAGCATTAAACTTAAGAGAGACTTTAATATTTTAGTTTACCTAAAATCTTTTAACAAAAGTGGGCCAAAATAATGTAGGTTTTAGGATTCTTCTTCCTCAAAGGAGATCTCTAGCGTAGGAAAACAGCAGTCCAAGTACAAGTTCTGAGAAATAGGGCACAAATTATTTGTCAACAGTTTAGACCAAGAAAAAAAATATAAAAACACACGAGGGACAAGTAGAAGCAAACACAAAAAACACACGAGGGACAAGTAGAAGCTTGTCTCATGTGAGATCATTTTTCTTTTATCCTCTTTAAGCCTGCTTCGATTATTATTATTATTATTGTTATTTTTATAAATAAATTTAACTCAACTAAATTTTAAATTTGAAACTTCGAATATATCTTCTGCGTTAGAAACGATCAGTATGTTATATTATATATATATATATATATATATATATATAGAGAGAGAGAGAGAAGAGTTTATATGTTTTTAAAAATATAAGTTCATTTATATTTGTGAATTTTTTATCATTGAATTTGTATTAAAATTTGTGTTTTTATAAAGTCAACTAAAAAGAAATAAAGATATAATAAAAAATATAAATTTCAATACAAATTTAATAATAAAAAATTTATAAGTATGAATATGTTTGTACTTTTAAAAATATATAAATTCTACTATATATATATATATATATATATATATATATATATGAAGTTGAGCAGAATACTTTTAAAAATAGTAGTGGTTTATTTTCACATTGCTTTTTACCGTATCTGAATGGACTACTCTTGAATATGATATATATGAAGTTGAGCAGAATACTTTTAAAAATAGTAGTGGTTTATTTTCACATTGCTTTTTACCGTATCTGAATGGACTACTCTTGAATATGATATAAGTCGTATTTGAAAACGTAAACAAAACCATCCAATAAGTTGCTTATGACTTCATTAACGCTACAGTTCATATATTTTACCAAACTTTTGACTACTAATATTTCAAAAGATGTAATGATCCAAAGAAAAAAAATTTAGATTGAAAGTAATTAAAAAGTGAACTAAATTATGGTCTCATCAAACTGTCTCAATAAAAATTTGTCAAAGAAAATCGAAGTACGCCACCACCATAAAAAATGAATGTACTGTTGACTATTTTAATAAAGAGAAATGCTAACCATTCATGATTTATATACTATTTTAAAATTTTTATATAAAAGAACTAGAATGAATAAAATTAATGTGAAAATATTTGTGCTTAGATGAATGAACCGTAATATTTATATCCATTTTTTTTTAATATACAGATAGTATTATCTCACAAAATTTTTTTGTAGGTGTATGAACTTAGATAAGTGAAATCAGAAATATTATAATACATTAAAAAAAAAGCGATTGTCCATTTAGATTACATGGTTACATTAATTACATTTCGTGTCCATTTGGTATTGAGTACTGCCTAGTACTACTAAACAAAGATAAATAAAATATGTGGAGAATCAATTTTTTTATTTTTTTTATTTTTTTTATGTTATTGTGTTTCAACTCTTCATCCAATAACATTAGATAACTTCCCATATTAAAAGCTTTTAAAAGGCATTAAATAATACGATGATATAAGGAAAGCAAAATGTGTGCAGTTCAAAATACAATAAATGATTCAATTCTCCCCCAAATATTACTTTATTTGGATTAGTAATCAATTTGAAAGTAATTCTTAAGTAAAGTAAAATGTGTACAGTTCAAAATACAATAAATGATTCAATTCTCCGCCAAGTATTACTTTATTTGGATTAGTAATCAATTTGGAAGTAATTCCAACACAACAGTTGAACCTATATCTGTAATTTCAAATTCAATAATTAAATTTTAATATACTGTTTCAAATATTATATTTAAATTTGTATAAATTTAAAATTAAAATCTAGTAGCAACCTACGTGCATAAGGTGTGTGTTTACAAAATGAAGGGTCGAACCCTCACATTTGTAAATATATATATATATATATATATATATATATATATATATATATATATATATATATATATATATAATAATTTTTTGAAAGGGCCTTGGTTAGGGACCTTTAGGCCACATTATAATTTTTTTTTTTAAAAAAAGAAAAAAAAAGGGCGGGGGGAGAAGAAAAAAATGGCAAAAAGTTATAATAATTTTTTGATTAATCAATAAATAGAGCAATATGAAATGTTCAAAACATCTATGATAGTAATTTTTAATAAAATAATAATAGAATTTGTGGTTGTTAATTATAAAAATATTTTTTTATTACATCGCCTGATTAATTTTTGAAATAAAAAAAAAAAGTGATTCATCTATATTTCAAAATATATGTATATATCTTACACTGTATTCATTTTAAAGTAAGATAAATTTTATTCATTACTTCGAAGTGATGAATAAAAAAGTTTTCATCATTGAATAAATTAGATGTAAGATATACATTCAAAAATAAATATAGACAGTATTATCAAAAAAAAATAAAATAAAATAAAATATAATGATGTGATAATTGATGTGATAGCTATATAGGTAATTGAAGATGTAGGCGATGAGATGGCATTGACTATAAGTTGATTCGCTATCTTAAAAGTCTTTAAATTAAATATATTATCTCAAAGATGTGACTTCAAAACTAAATTTACAGCCAATTCAACTTTAAAAGATATATATATCATTGTTAGTCCCCAAATAATCTTCAAGCAATTAATGAGCTAATACTTGGTCAATTGTTTTGAAAAATCATAGGAGGTTTTAAAAAGTGGCTCTATTGATTTATTTTTCTTCCTAATGTCAATTCGATTGTGACACTCTCAAAATGTGTATTAGTTCTATATATAAATGATATAATAGGGCTAAATTTTTTAACCCGACTATAGTATTTTGGATAGTAGCAAGATCCAAGAGGTTATGAGAGTTAAGCGTGCTAGAGCTAGAATAGTTCTAGAATGGATGACCTCCTGGGAAGTGGGGCATCACAGTTGGTATCAGAGACATTCACCAGCCGGAAACGTGAGATGAGTCTCGGCTGAGTCAGGGTTATATAGCAGGTAGAGCGAGGCTCCCCGGCTAATGACCGTTGTGGGTGGAGTGTAGCTCCCCACAAGGTCGGCTAAGGCTAGCGAGATAAGTCTCACATCACCTGGTGCTTGTGAATGTCTTTGAGCCTGACGAGAACGTCAGAATTTAAAAGGGGAAAGAATGTGATACCCCCGGAATATATATTAGTCATATATATATAAATAATACAATAGGACTAAATTTCTTAACCCGGCTATATCATTTTGAATGGTAACAAAATTCAAGAGATTATGAAAACTAAAGTAATTCTAGAATTGATAATCCCTTGAGAAATGTGACGTCACATTGATAGTGATTAATTGTGACGAATTGATATATTTATAGGTCTCGCGACCGATGCTATTTTGGCGATCGATGAGGACTTTCAGTGCAGCGTGGTGGGCGTACTCATTTCCGCTGACGGTGCTGGCGCTGGCGGCCAAGAAGTACGCACAAGAGGTGAAGGGCAGTCTGCCGAACGTAATAATGCTCGTGTTGTCCCTTCTTTCTGCCCTCGTCACCGTTGCACTCATCCTATTCTCCGCCTTCAATGCCGCCTCATTCCTCCCCCACCACGACCCTTTCGTCCCTCCCTCGTCCATCCCATTCTAACTAACTACTTAATTTGTATCCTGTAAATTATACAAGTGTTGAAAAATGAAGAAGAGCCTTGTACGTACGTAGATGCATAAACTCTACAATTTTGGGTGTGAGTTCTTAGGTATGAAATATTATAACATTCTAATGTTTAGTATAGGAAAGTAAAACTTATGGCAGTGGTGTTGATGATATATATATATATATATATTGAGTAAAATGTAGTATGCTATTATTTTATTCATAAAGAGAGTGAATTACCGTTTTATTTATAAAGAGGATAAATTTAGCTACAGAAGAACAACTAAGCTTCAATAATAATAATAATAATAATAATAATAATAATTATTGCACTGGAGTTCCCACTCACTTCTAAAAGTGCGGATCTCGAAAAAAAGATTATTCGTTGTTTTTTTTTGAATTTTAAAAAAATCTTCTATATTTCGTTCCAGCCAAATGGACCACCATGCAGTTGCGATAGACGCTAACTCTCCCCTCCCCCGACTACTCCACCTTTGTATCTGCTGACATCCCAGAGCTTACTAGACGAATAAAAGTTGAGGAGAAAAGATTTGTTTGGGAGAATACCTTATAATACACTTCTGGTAGTTTCGCATCCAATAAAAAAGATAGTATACCACTCAGCTTACTGCAGTGGAGTCCCCACTCAACTCTAAAAGTGCGGATTTCGAAAAAAAGATTATTCGTCTTTTTTTTTAATTCTAAAAAATTATTCTGTTTCGTTCCAGCCAAATGGACCACCATGCAGCTGCGATAGATGCTAACTCTCCCCTCCCCCAACTGCTCTACATTTGTATCTGCTGACATCCCAGAGCTTATTAGACGAATAAAAGTTGAGGAGAAAAGATTTATTTAGGAGAAGACCTTGTAATACACTTCTGGTAGTTTCGCATCCAATAAAAAAGATGGTCTACCACTCAACTTACTGCAGTGGAGTCCCCACTCAACTCTAAAAGTGCGGATCTCGAAAAATAGATTATCCGTTATTTTTTTTGAATTTTAAAAAAATCTTCTGTTTCGTTCCAGCCAAATGGACCATCATGCAGTTGCGATAGACGCTAACTCTCCCCTCCCCCAACTGCTCCACCTTTGTATCTGCTGACATCACAGAGCTTATTAGACGAATAGCAGTTGAGGAAGAAAGATTTGTTTGGGAGAAGACCTTGTAATACACTTCTGATAGTTTCGCATCCAATAAAAAAGATGGTTTACCGTTTCAGGCTCGTCCACGCAGAATTCACAACAGACTTTTCCAATCCATTATCTTTTAAGCCGTAAATCTTTTGTAAGAATTTTAAAGTTTTATTTTCGTAGATTAATTTTTGTTTTTTTACCGTTTATATATTTTTTAAAATAAATTTAATTTAACTAAAATTTAAATTTAAAATTTAAAATATTAATTATTAAATTTTTTGCCACCTGCGTGCTATGAACTGTGTATGCGACATCATATTGTTGTACATATCTATAAAGTGCTATGAACTGTGTATGCGACATCATATTGTTGTACATACCTATAAAGTACTAATTAAGCATAATATTTTTAAAAGTAAACATGGTTATTTACTTTCTTATCATTTTGTCACGGTTTTGATTTTTGTTGTACATACCTATAAAGTACTAATTAAGCATAATATTTTTAAAAGTAAACATCGTTATTTACTTTCTTATCATTTTGTCACGGTTTTGAAATCAATTGTTATTATTAAATATGATTTAAGTCGTATTCAAACGTGTAAATAAAACCATGCAATTACTTGCCTATGACTCCGTTGAATGAGAATTATCTCTGTGCCTACTTTTTGACTCTTAATATTTCTAAATTAAAATATGGTATTGTAAATATTATCTACACTATTTAAAAAATTTATGTATAAAAATTAGGTTTGAAAATACTTACTAATAAGGCATGATCAATTAGTTTCAATATATAATTAATAGTTTAACCAAAAAAGCAAAAAAAAAACTATTGTTTGAATTATATATGAGAAAGAATCCCCTCCAAAACTTTATGGTTTCTACATACCTTTCTAAATGTCTTAGAACACAATATATGAGTTATATTTTGATTTTGAAATATTTATTATGAGAATGAATTAGGCTCATGCGTTTTTCAAAATATAGAGGCCTCACTACAATAAAATTAGGTTATAGGGGCACATGTTTGTGACATTTTTGTATAAGTGTCATATCTATATTCCATATATATTCAAAACTAGGTTATAGGGACATATTTTTAGGACACATTACAAAAATATATCGCTATACACCCTAGCGACCGCACATATAGCAACACTTATAATAAGTGTTGGTATTTTTGCCAGCGATACTTTTTTTTGATTTTAGAAACACTTAAAAATATCGCTATAGCATAATTTTATTATAGTGTCTTGTGTAGACCTTTCTAAATATCATATAACATAATATATGAGTTATATTTTGATTTTGAAATATCTATTATGAAATTAAGTTAAGCACCTGCGCTTTTGAAAGTATAGAAGCATTGATATTTATAAGTTGTTTTTGAGGATAGGATATTCGATTCGGTGATCGGTTCCGTTAGATGTGATCTACAGTGTTGGAATTATTTAGAAATCAAATTTTATATTTTTATTTTATTTTATTTACCTAGTGAACGAGTAGCTTCAAAATGAACGGTCCAAAATAAAAATTTTATTAAAAAAAAGTGATAAAAGACTTGAATTTTAAATTAGGAGTATATATTGATCTTATTTTTGATATTAAAGAGAATTTTTTACTAAAATTTTATATAATTTGAATTATTTTATACCGTTGAACTTACAAACGTATCACATCGACCATTAAAATAGTTATTTTTGAGACTCTTTAATCACTTGATAAATAATGTCGAAAAATTATAAAATTTGATTTCGAAATAGTTCAAATAATGTAAATAATGCGTAACGAAACTGATCACCAAATCAAATGTCACATTATCTAAAATAATTTACAAGCACGAAAATCTTCATATTTTCAAAAATATAGAAGAAGTACTCTTACGAGAATATAGTCTGTGTTATAATTTAGTTTAAATTTATAGTTATCTAAATTAATATTAAATAAATTATAATCTAATTAGGATAAGATATAATTTAAATTTGTTTTGAACTATTTGGATTGTTAGCGGGAGTCTAATACAACAAGAATTAAAATTAGAGTCTAATTAAATTCTAATTTGGAGAACTATATTATAAATACGAGATAACTATATTATAAATATGAGCTACGACTTCTTTAGAGGAGATCAAGCTCTCAATTAGATCCAAGTTGTTTCCTTGTTTCTTGGGTGTGGGTCATACTTTGGAGCTCTAATTAATTTGGTTTTTCTTTTGAAGTATATCGCATATATTTGGTGCTTCGTACGTATCTTTAGAGAGAAATTTTTTTTATATTTCGTTTTCGACAGTAAGTGATAAAATTTTTAGTTCATTTTCGTCCATGGACATAAATTAATGGCCGAACCACATAATTAAATATTATATAATTTACTTTTTATTCTTTTTATTTTAATTTATTTTTTAATATTTTCATGCTCAACGAATTAAAAACAACTCTCTATGGTACAGTACTTACGTACCCACTCGTAGCTAGGCAAAGAAATTCTCCCATTGCTTGTTGAGAAATGCACGCATTTGTTTAAGGACCACCTCATTTTTCTTGATTGAAATTTTTTTACATCTGCTATTTATAAGATGAAATGATTTGGAGAAAAAATAATTTAGACGGAAAGAAATCAATGAGCCAACTAAATTATCTGGCTTAGCAAACTATCTCAATAATTTTTATTTTTATTTTTATTTTTTTTAGGAGCATCGCACTCTGTCACCATCATAAAAGTGAATGTGTTGACTAATTTAACAAAGAGAAATGCTACATGTAAAAGTGAGGTGTAAATGGTACACTCACCTATCCAAAATTTAGACACCACTTTAATATGTTTTTTATAAAAAAAAATAAAATTGATAAGACTAATATAAAATATTTGTTCGACGAAAAAGATATGAGCAATGCTACCTGTACACCCCGAAGGGGTGTACATCATACACCTCCACCATTTTAATGGTGGCGATATTTTTTACGGGTCACATCAAGTGACCCATCATCACATCCCCACCCTTAGATGAATGGGGTGTATGATATACACCCCGAAAGGGGTGTACACATAGCATTTTCCAAAAGATATATACTTATGATGAAGGAAGTACTGTATATTTATGTCATTTTTTGAATATGCAAATAAAATTTTCTCACAAATACATTTAGAGATGCATGAATTTGGATAGGCCAAATTAGAAATTTTGTAACAAAAAAAAAAAGAAAAGGTGATTGCTCATTTATTGGTCTTTAGGGTTACGTTTGGTAACGGGGATAAGGGAGATAACCTCCTTATCTCCGTTTTTAAACCCAAACGTAATTTAAGGGATGAGAATTGGTAAATCCACCTCTTAGGATAACCCGCTAAGGGATCAGGCGGAATAGCGGAATAGCGGAATATCGGAATAACGGAATAAGGATTAAATATTAAATATATTTAATATTAATATTTAATAATAATATTAAATATTAATATTTATTTAAATATTAATATATAATATTTAGATAAATATTAAATATTAATATTTAATATTAAATATTAATATTTAATATTTAATATTAAATATTAATATTAGAAATTAATATTTAATTGTAAATATTATTTGAATTTTTTAATATTTATCTAAATTAAATATAAGGTTGATTAATACCATAAATTTATTTAATTTTAAATTATATCATAAAGGGCAAAATAGTAAATAAAAATATTTATCTCCTCAATTCTTCTTATTCCTCTATATCCAACCAAACATAATTTTCTCTTATTACTCTTATTCTTTTTATTTCTATATAATTTACCAAACACAATTTTCTTTAAACCCGGTATAACTCTTAAACCCAACCAAACAGAAATTTACACTAATTCCTGCTAATACCATAACTTATACCTATCTTCGGTATAACTAAATTTTTTTTATCTCCGAACCAAACGCAGCCTAGATGAATGCTCGTTTTGATTACAAGCATGGTCACATTAAATGTATTTGGTGTTTTTTTTTTTTTTTTTTTTTTTTTTTTTTGAGAGAGAGAGAGAAGTGTATGTTTGGTATTGAGTACGAGCTAGTACTATTATTATTATATATATAAAGACATGCTTGGGCTCCATTGATAAATGGAGAAGCATTTTTGTATATACTTTCGTTATAACGCTTCTTTATTCAATAGCAGTAGATAACTCTCACTATTAAACGGGCTCTTTAAGGCAATTAAATGCTACGACATAAGTAAGGTTCATTTTGAAATGTGTGTAGTTCAAAATACAATAAGCTATAAATCAAATGATTCGATTCTTCACTAAGTATATTACTGTAGTTGAATTTGTAGTCAATTTGGGTGTAATTTCAACAACAATAATTAAACTTACTTCTGCAATTCCAAATTCAGTGATTGAATTTTGTTAAAAATCTGAAACTCCTAGTACTGAGTTTTGTTAAAAATCTGAAACCCCTCTATATAGTATTAAATTTTGTGAATCCGCAACTAATTCTGGTATTTACTCCGGTGCCGATTGTTGGAATTCCGCAACGAAAACATCAAATCAATTTTTTTTTTTACCATAAATTTATTTTCTCAACAAAAACTAAGACAACTATAAAAAAGAGAAAAAAAAAATCAAACAGAAATTATATAGGTGAATCAAGATTCACTAGACAAGACAAAATTTACACCTGACTCATCTTTAACAATAGGGTAGCTTGAAGCTGAGCTCTCTTTCTGAATCTCTCTCACACATCTCGCGTCTTCTATAAACTCAAAAAAAAAGGCATTTTCCATTGAAATCAGACTTGCACCTACAACATCCCACTTCAACTATTCCTATGATCCTATACATTAGGTGCACCACTACAGAAAAAAACACTTTTGGTGGGGATTTTTTTTTACCTATACCGGTGGTTTAAACCGCCCCTGCAAAACATAGCGGCAATTATTGGACTGCCAATAGAACGTTGTGAATACTACCGTCCCTGCATTGTAGTGTTAGTTTTATCAATCATCACGGTTGGTCAAATATTTTGCGGCGGTAGATAGAAACGGTTATAAACGTTTTTTTTATCGACCATATTCTTACATAGGACTTTGCAGCGGTGGTTTACACCGTCACTACAGTTTGTAAGTTTTTTTAGATTTATTTTGGTAAGGTGGTTTTAACCGCTACAAGTAAATCTAATTTATGGGTAGTTCTAATTGTTATGCGTTTTAAACCGTCTCTAAATGGGTTAGTGGCTGCAGTTTTAACCACCGCTACATATAAATATAAAATATTAATGGTTTGTGTTGGGAATTTGATAGACTGCCCGTTATGCACTATCAACACAGATGCACGAAAAATAGAGAAAATCAAAATTTCGGTAACAACAATAAATGCAAAAAGTAAGAGATCAAGATTTTTACGTGGGTCAGCAACTGCCTACGTCCACGGGGAGAGCGAGGGAGATATATTCCACAATAAAAAATAAAAGAAATACAAGCTTACACCTTATGTCTTCTCCAAATAAAAAATCAAGAGCCTTACGGAGAACCGAACCTTTCTCTTGTTCCAACGAAAAAACTCCAAGAAAATAACCCGTAAAGAAATTTTCGTAAAACCTTAATCAAGAAGACCAAATTAGAGAATATATAAATTTCTGACCAAAATCTTTTATATTGTTGCGTCAAATAATCCGAACCGCTCAAACAATTGGTTGAGAACCTCCGCTCCGCAGCCGAACCCAACACCGCATGCGAATTGTCATGCACTTTCTCTAATACTGCCAAGCATGCATCAAGAACCGACCACCTTAATTAATTAGTCTCAAAAATCCGGCCACTCCTCTCTCTTCGTAATTCATCGAAGTGCATCCATGCATATATATAATGCATAATGAAGGTGGTTAAAGAGTCAACCAATCCTAATTCGATTAGGATGTGTATAGATAGACATAAATTTTCCACCAACAGAAGTTATTTTCAAGATCAAATAATATATTCCATACACATAATTTATATCATAGCCAACTTAATCGGTTAATTAAATTTGATTCAATCCAAATTCAAAAGAAGGTATAAATCCGCAACATTCTCCACCTTGACTTCTTTTGTATTTTACCACTCTCTCATCTTATCGCCCCTTCTCCCTGAGGCATTCCGACACTAACAATCATGCAGGTTAGCAAAGTCTAGATAATGACTAGACTTCTCCGATGTTACCGGTTTACCGATTAGTTTGGATAGATTTCCTTTATTCTCTCCCTTCATAACAATCTTAGCGCTCGTTTTCACCTTAACGACTCCACCTGAAATGCTAACAGAACAACCAATATAGTCAAGAGTACGAAGTGATATAAGATTCAACTTGAGATTCGGAATATGTCTCACATTCGTTAATGTTCTCACTACACCATCAAATATCTTTATTTTCACCGTTCCGATACCAACAGTCTTGCAGTTAGTGTGATTACCCATCATAACATTACCACATTTACAAAATTTGTAAGTATCAAATAAAGACCTATCTGGAGTCATGTGATAAGAACAACTCGAATCCAATATCCAGTCACTGAGAGATTCTGAACCTATAGGAACCATCAAAACATCCTGACTAGTGTCGTCGGCTACGCTTGCTATATTAATCTCCACCCAATCTTCGTTGCTCATCGATGTCAGTTTTTTCGATATTCCGAGCAACGCCTTATGAAAGGCCCTGTTGTACCAGAAGGGCTTTCACTCTTCTCTGCCAGAGACCGAAATTTTCTTTACCGTTAAATTTCTCCACCTCAAACTTAGATGATGAGACCTTCGGCATCTCTGCTGTAGCGCGAACCTTATGCTCTGATACCACTTGTTGGGAATTTGATGGACCATCCGTTATGCGCTATCAATACAGATGCACGAAAAATAGAGAAAATCAAAATTTCGGTAACAGAAATAAATGCAAAAAATAAGAGACCAAAATTTTTACGTGGTTCGGCAACTGCCTACGTCCACGGGGAGAGCGAGAGAGATGTATTCCACAATAAGAAACAAAAGAAATACAAGCTTACACCTTATATCTTCTCCAAATAAAAAACCAAGAGCCTTACGGTGAACCCCACCTTTCTTTTGTTCCAACGAAAAAACTCCAAAAAAATAATCTATCACGCCCAGGGGTCGAAACTGCGATCCAGGCTCGCCAACAGATCTGCCGCCCATACGGGAAGTTCCGCATAGGCGAAGCGTCTAACATGCAAAAGATAATACTACAGCTAAATAGATATCAGAGCGAGAAAAGTAACTATTGAAATAAAAGATACAACTTCAAATAGTACATGTCAAATCCTCATAATACATAAGTCACTCAAAATAAACTCTCAAAAGTAAATATAATACATAAGTCACTCAAAATAAACTCTCAAAAGTAAATATACAATAATCCACTGATAGTACTGGAATCTCTAAAAAGAGTACCGCTACTCTCCAAGAAGGGGCAGGGATCTGGATCGCTACTCCCTTACCTCGGTCAGTAGAAACAGCAACAGCAGGGGTAGGAACTGGAGTAGATGCCTCTGAAAAAAAAAATCACCACAGAGGGTGTGAGAAATACATCAAATAGTAGTTCTCAGTGGGTATCGTCTCCAAGACTACGGTCTGCCCACTAAGTCTACTAGAGGCATAAGATAACAATGCAGTATAGGTGGTGATAAAACGCTGGAAATAACTCTTCAGCTACCATGCCTCTAGCTATCATGCTCAAAGAATGATACAGACGATAAAATGTATCTACTCGATATGCTCAATCAATCCAATCACACTAACTGCCACATAGGGTCCAGTCAAACCTGCGCCAGCCTACTACCACACATCCCCACAGGGGGTCCCACTCGGACTGCGTTGATAAGTCGCGATAGCAAAGTAACAGGCCTAGCTCTGGAGCGGCACTTGAGGGGAGCGACCCTACCGAGGAAGTATCCGCACATCTCTATCGAGCTCCATACGGTTCATGCAGGCTATAATCCAAATCCATGATCAATCAGATCGGAAACAACAACCCAACACTAACAACATCAGCCGGAAACACTCAACGGCTTGGGACCACCGTCTGCCCAGACGGCACCCAACTCTAGTACTGGTCTAATCTCAGCTACAAGTCTCCACTCAGCCCCCAGGCACAAGTGTAACATGCATCCCACACTATCCCGACCACTCGGCCCACTACCCAGGCGAGGAAAAATCCTAAGTCCAGGAAAAAGTAAATAAATAGTGTAGGAAGTCGAAAATGTCAAAAATACCCAAATTGAAGGTTTTCTAAAGTCTGGCCAAATATCATGCAACTTATGACAGGGTGTTAGTCAAAGTCCAACATCTCTAATAATATCATAAATATATCAATAATAACACCTATTCTAGCATGCTGAGATGTACAAAATACTAGAATTAGAAGGAAGTCCGCAGACTTGGAAAAAAATCCAACCCACCTGGATGCGCGCATTGGTCCGGAGTCCAAATGAGCCGAAACTTGACGAGCAAGATCCTCAGGTTCTCACGGTTCCAACGAACCAAAAATCACCAAAAAACTCCTCCCGGTCACTTAGATACAAACCAAACACCGCGGTAAGCCTAAATCACCAAAAATAGTAATTCTGCAGCAATTCAGTCCAAAAAATAGGAAAATACCAATCTTTGAGATGCCCTCCAAAAATTACAAAAAAAATACGGATGCGATCCTCGCGAAGTGTAGATAGAAATCGAGTCCTCAAACTCCCAATTTCGTTAACAAACAGTCGAGAAAAAGCATAAAAACTATTCCGCTACCCAGAAAAACCACAGCACAAAATGGGGTCTAAATATGCTGCGAGAACTCCCATAAAACCTCGAAATGGAGAAGAGCAATGTGTACCAAAATTAAAGGCCTACCTGTCATAAAGATCAAGAACCAAAAATCGGCTAAAAACTCTAAGAATTCAGCTCGGGGGAGCTTGTGGACGAAAAGTCGATGGAAAAGATCGGTGTCGAAAAAGCGTCGAAGCTCGCGAAGTCGGGGAGGAAAAATATGAAACGGTGTCTAAAAATCCTCCGGGATGCCAAATCGTGAAGAAGATTCGAAGAAGAAAACCCCCTGTCAAAAATGGCTTCAAGAAAAGATCCAAAAAAACCTTAAACACTGCCCCAAGAGGGCTATTTATAGCCAAAATCCCCAACATTCCCTTTTTGGATTCAGGCTGGGAAACCGGGCGCCCGAATTGCACAGTGCTGCGCCTGGATCCACGTGGCACCCATCCGCAGTGCCAGCACGCAGCGCCCGGAATCTCCAGATCGCGCCATGTGTCTCACGGGGTCTACGGCGGGGTGCACGCGGCATGCACCCCACCGGGTCTACCGCGTCCATGCGCCCGCCAATCGCAGCGCGCCACGCGTCCTGGCGCGGTCTACGGCAGGATGCATGCGGCGTGATTTGCGCCTCGACTCCCGCACCGCCGCTTGACCAACTAGAGAGCGCCACGTGTCCCTCCCCGCTCCTTCACTGGTCCCAGTGCACGCACAAGTGGGCCATGGACCGGCCCACTTCAAAATCTGCCCGTTAAGCCTATTTTTCTCGAAAATAGTCATTTTTCACCGTTTTTGCGCGCTGAGTCCGTTTTTGGCATCCATTTGATGCACAACATACCCGATACACCAAAAATAAGTATTTTCTTATCGCCGACCACACCGACAAAGCACACTGGGCTTCGGGACACCACATCCTCCCCCACTAAAAGAAAGTTTCATCATCGAAACTAAATATATCTCAGCCAGCAGTTTCGAACAGGTGGGGATAGGCATCCATCATCACCGTCTCTAGCTCCCAAGTAGCCTCCTGCTCCTTGTGATTACTCCACAACACTTTCACGTACGGTATAGCCCGGTTGCGCAATTCTCTCACTTCACGAGTCAGAATCCACAACAGGTGCTCCTTGTACCCAAGGTCCTCACCGATCTCAAGTGGAGTGAAGTTAATCACGTGCGAAGGATCAAAGACATATCTCCTCAGAGTCGAGACGTGGAAAACATCATGAACTCCTGCCAATCGCGGAGGGAGAGCAACTCTGTAAGCCACTGGGCCAATCCTCTCAAGTACCTCAAAGGGTCCAATATATCGGGGACTGAGCTTCCCACGAATTCCAATTCTCCGGGCCCCCTTCGAAGGCGAGACTTTCAAGAAAATATGATCTCCAACTTGGAACTCTAAGTCTTGCCGTCGAGTGTCAGCATAGCTTCTCTGTCGACTCTAGGCGGTCTCAAGATGTCGTCGTACTAATCTGACATTTTCCTCTACCTCCTGTAGTATATCAGGTCCCAAAGTCCTCCTCTCACCCATGTCACTCCAATACAGGGGCGACCGACACCTGTGTTCATACAACACTTCAAACGGAGCCATCAGAATGCTCGCTTGATAGCCGTTGTTGTACGCAAACTCAACCAATCCTAGGTGTCGATGCCACCCTCTTCCAAAATCCAAGACGCACGCTCTCAACATATCCTCTAGAGTCTGTATCGTGCACTCAGACTGTCCATCGGTCTGTGGGTGGAATGCTGTGCTAAGCCGGAGCTGTGTGCAGGTCATCTGTACCGGTAGAAAGTGCACAGACTTGGTGAGTCTATCCACGACTACCCATACCCTGTCTGCTATACTTTGTGCCCTCGATAGTTCCACAACGAAATCCATGGTGATATGATCTCATTTTCATTTAGGAATTGTGAGACTTTGTAGCTTGCCAGCTGGTATACGATGTTCAGCCTTTACTTGCTGACATGTTAAACAGTGAGCTACGAATCTCCCAATATCTCTCTTCATACCACTCCACCAAAAATGTGTCTTGAGGTCCTTATACATCTTAGTCCCACCATGATGGATGGTATAAGGTGTATAATCGGCCTCTCTCAAGATCTGCTCTCGAATCTCTGAATCCATAGGCACACAAGCTCGGTCCTTGTATCGCAGTACTCTCGAAGCATCTACTGAAAAAATTCTATATCTGATCAGTCTAGATCTACTCTCTAATCCTCATCAAATGGGGGTCCTCACTCTATCCCTCTCTAATCCTCACTCTGAAGCTGATCAAAGAGTCATTGATAATGAACCGCTCAAAAAAGTTTCAATTTTTTTACCCGTAGGTTAATAGGTGGCGCAGATAAAATTAGGTGGCACAAAAAAGCTTTTTCACGTAAAAAATCATTGATAAAATAAAGTTGGATTGCTTCTTACAAATCCAAAGTGGTAGGTTATAGGGAATTACAATAACAGACCAAAAACTATAAGTGGTATTCATTATTCTAAAGAGATTGAAACCATCGCTAGCGGACCAAGTCTCACATTACGGGAGTTAGAGGAGAAATTGGGATAATGTTCATCAAATGCTCTCCATGCCTTTCCATCTGCAGGGTGCCTTAACAATTCATCCTTTGGTTCGGGGAGAGACGACCATTCAACCGGTTTTGCCTCTAAAACCAGACGTGTATCCTCGGCCTTAAAAGATTGGAGTTCTGGTCTGACGGCAGCCCTAAAATCACACGCCGAAAAGTGCCTCATCTGGATCAGCTGGATCGACAGGGCAGAAGAGGTTAGGGGGCTTCTATCGACGGAGTTTAAGTTGAGAGTTAGGCTCAAGGAGAGATTCGGGGAGCTTTGCCTCCAAGAAGAAATCAAATGGAAACAAAGATCGAGGATAAATTGGCTGACGGAGGGAGACGTGAACACCAAGTACTTTCACCTTTGTGCCAACGGGCGCAGGAGCAAGAACTACATCACCCGTTTGACCGACGGGCCCTCCTCTCATTCGGGACATGCGACCATGGCAAATCTTCTATTCTCATTCTTCGTGGATCAACTCGGCACCGAGTCTACCTGCTCCCCGGTCGTTGACTTACCTTTCCTTTATGCTAACGACTCGATTGATCTTCGGAGTTTGCAGGAACCCTTTTCTCTAGAAGAAATCAAGAGCGCTGTCTTGGCTTGTGCGCCTGATAAGGCGCCAGGCCCAGATGGACTACCTCTACTGTTCTATCAGCGGTTTTGGGGGGTCCTAAGGGACGATTTGGTGGAGGTCTTTCACAAGCTACACTGTGGACGGTTGGACTTTCACGACATCAACCGTGGTTGGATTTGCCTCATCTCGAAGAAAGCGGGGGCCTCGGACGTGCGGGAGTTTCGGCCGATCTGTCTAGTCAACGGTTTGACCAAAATTGTCTCGAAGGTGCTGGCAACTAGACTTCAACGGTTTCTGGAGGAACTCATCAACCCCTTTCAGACGGCCTTCATCAAAGGGCGGTCGATCCTAGACAACTTCTTCACGGCGCATATCCTGACTCACCATCTCTTCTCTTCTCATCAGCAAGCGGCCTTATTCAAGATTGACTTTGAGCGTGCGTTCGACCACATCAACTGGTCTTTCCTGGTTGAATTATTGCATTCGAGGGGATTTGGGGACAGGTGGATCAGCTGGATCAAGGTGATCCTTCACTCGTCCTCCAACGCGGTTTTACTCAATGGAACCCTGGGTGCCTTCTTCCAATGCAAACGTGGAGTTCGTCAGGGGGACCCCCCTCTCCCCTTTACTGTTCATCCTTTGTATTGATGTCTTGTACAGGATGCTGCACGCGGCGGTTTCTAACCTTCTGCTGCCGCCAGTTGGGGTTGGAGGCATTGTTATTCATACACTACAATTTGCCGACGATCTCCTCATCTTTTTCGACGGCAGCATGAAGTTGGCGGAGGTTATAAAGATTGTGCTCGACGCTTTTTCGGCGGCATCGGGCCTTCGAATCAATTTCTCCAAAAGCCGCATTATTCCGGTACACTTGGAGGCGCAGCAGGCTGCCACCATTGCTTCCTTCTTTGGATGTTCTATTGACGGGTTCCCGTTGTCTTATCTGGGCCTCCCCCTCTCACCGAAATCTCTGTGCAAAGGGGACTTCCTGCCGCTTATTGAAAAGATAGGTAACCGCTTGGCGGGTTGGAAAGGCCGGCAACTATCTAGAGCGGGCCGGTTGGTGCTCATCAATTCGGTGCTCACTAGCGTCCCCTCCTATTATTGTTCGGCCTTTAAGATTCCGGGCTGGGCTCTCAATGACATCGACAAAATGCGGTGAGGTTTCTTCTGGAAAGGCGAGGCCCGCACAAGCGGGTTCCATTGCTTGGTTAACTGGGACTAGGTATGCCGGCCTAAGGGGGCAGGCGGACTTGGGGTTCGAAATCTTAGAGCGGCAAACTCAGCACTTCTCATGAAGGGCCTATGGAAGTTCTACACAGCTAAAGAACTACCTTGGGTGCAGTTATTACACTGGTTACACTACAGGCGCAGATTGCCGTGCGCGGGCGGTGCATTACCCACAAAGTGCGCGCCACTGTGGAAAGGCATCCTCAGCACTTCGAGCCTTTTCCACGCATCGGTATCTTTCAGGCTCGGGGACGGAGCGACAACTCCCTTTTGGCACGCAAGATGGTCGGGAGACAGTTCGCTGCGCGCTCGCTTTCCGACCCTGTTTGCTTTATCTTCGCTTAGACACATCTCGGTGCATCGATGGATGCAAGGTTTCGCCACCAGAGACAACTTCGGATTCACCAACCTGCGGGCACTAGATCAAGTGGCGCACAGGGAACTATCTGATCTCTCCAACGTGATCGGGAACACTGCTCTGGGTCCCAATGCGGACGCGATGCTTTGGCGTTGGAACACTAAGGCTTGTTTCAGCACTCAAAGTGCATACAACTTTCTGGTTTTCGACGGAGTCGACGATGACAGAATCCCTCACCTTTGGAGCTTCAAGGTACCCCTTCAAATCATTATTTTCCTTTGGTTGGCAGCAAGGAATAGATTATTGACGGCTGACCGGTTGATCAAGAGAGGGTGGCAAGGCCCATCCATCTGTGCTTGTTGCGGCAGCGACGAAGAGAATCTGGATCATCTGCTTTTCAGTTGCCGATTTGCCCGCAAGGTGTGGAGCCGGATCCTACAGGGCAACTACTTTCTGCTCTCGACTCTGCTACACGAACCTGGAAATGTAGCGTCAAGATGGCAGAGGGTTTTACTGAAATGCCCTCACAACGAACTTGACCATCTCAACGCGTGCATCGCAGCCACTTGCTGGGAATTGTGGAGGGAGCGCAACCACAGGATCTTCGACAACCGGACCTCTAGTGTGGGGGTGTGTGGTAGGAACATCGTCAATTCTGTGGCTTTGTGGAGCGCGACGTCGAAAGGGTAGATAACTGGGTTGGCCTTCAGAGCTGTTGAGCGGATGGCTTGGAAGGTTAGACAGCTAGTGTAGCTCCGAACCCCTCCGCGCTGCAACCTTATGGCCGGTAGCAACACGATCCCCCCGACAACTGCGAGGCCTTGTGCGAAGACGTAGCTGGGATCATGGCGACTTCCATTTGTAGTTAATCCTAAGTGGTTGCCTTTGCGGTTGTACTCTGGTTTTTCTCTCTTGTTACTACTTACTGTGAGGGATTTGTTACAGTCTTGGTCTTGTTTTGTACTACTCTCTGTGAGGGTTGCTTACAGTTTTGGTTTATTTTGGGGGGACATCTCCTCTTCCTTCCAGTTAGGGGGGAATCCTTCACACTGCTATTGTTCAAATAGGGTTTAACCCTGTTTAATCAAAAAAAAAAAAACAATTCATCCTTTAAACGACCCTCCTCATGCCATCTCATATCTTTTAATTGCTGTTTTTGTGAATACAAAAAGCCTTTGAAGTCGTGGTACTAATGGAAAGTATCGCAACACCTTTGTCGCTTTCCTTTCCTTTTTAATGGAAGCATTGTTTGTTTCTTTATAATGAATTTTTATTTCTTTATCTACTTGCTTTTTAATAACCAATCGAAATGAGCTACAAACATGGCATATTTCCTCATATGCTTTTTCATCCCAAAATAACATGCAATCATTTGGACAATTGATAACTTTTTTCGCTTCATATATGGCTCACGTGACTAAAGTACCTTATGGAAATATGTATCAATCAATAGCTCAAAGTAACTTGCTAAATGATTCTTCTGTCCATCCATTTAAACATTTTAAGTGAAATAAATGGATTATGAAAGATAATTTTGAAAATTTCTTACAATCAGGATAGAGCTCTTCATTTGCATCTTTCAAAAATTTTAAAAACTCGTTTGTCTCTCTAGTAGAGCTTCCTCCATGTTGTTCTGCATCGTCCCTTTCTGTAGATTATTGTGCATCACATGCTTCGCTATTTGCTCTGTAGTAGTAAATTCACTAGATTGTTGTCTATCTGTTTCGTTTACAACAAAATCAATCCCAATAGTTCCCTCATTAAATACGCCCATAGCAGCATGCAAAAGCCTGTCTATGTCATATAATCTTTTTTCATTTACTTCTAAATGAGAGACTTGAATAGAGGAGGAAGATGTCGTAGGATTAGTAGAGGATAATGATATTATAGGATCCTCTTCGTGACAAATCCAACGAGTACATTTTTTAAAAAATTCATCACATATGAAGTATATTTTAACATCATCATATGTTTGGAAAGAAGAATTAACACAACGAATACAAAGACACATAATCTTGCCACCGTGTGATGCATTTTAGAATACGAAATCAAGAAATTATGAAATTCTATAAATTTTAGTTTCAACTAACTGTAAATATTCTAAAACATTTCCAACTGCTCCGATCGTCAAACCAAGTCACATAAAATTGATTTTGATAAAAGGAAAAGAAAAATTTTGAGCCCAAATCCTCTCAAAATGATCTTACTAATTTAGCATCTTAATTAGATGGATATACATCTCTCAATCAACAAGCAAAAGTGCATCTTAATTTCTACATTCTCGCCTGCTACAATCTAAGTTATCTTTCTTTGACTTGCAGCTTCCTTGAGAAAATAATGTACCAATTGAAAACTGCTTCTCACTAAAATTGAACAGGGTGGAGAATCCTTGTTAATCAGGGAGTAAATCCAAATTCAATACCAAGAAAAAGTCTTGGTTACTTAAATCCCTTGAGAAACTTTGTCATTAATCAAAGAATATTATATCAAATGTCGCCATTAAATGCCTACAACGGGGACAAAGTTGTCGCGGTCACTTATTGCTGCAGTAGCATCCTCGATCATGTGTTTGAATCGGTCGCAAAATATTAGTCTTCTTATTGGTGGTTGTTAGCTTGATACAGAGAACCTGCATCTGGAGCACAAAGTTTTTCCGCGTATCATCTATTTTGAATTCTTTGCAGCATATATCCCACGTGCACCGTTCTCTTACAACTTAAATTTTTATAATAATTAATTATTTCATATATATATATATATATATATATATATATATATATATATATATATATATATATATATAATTGAGTTTTTATACTTTTAAAAGTACTAAGTCATTGGTATTTATAGATTTTTACTCCTTGTATTAAAAGATGTGTGGTTAGAATGATAGTAGACTTCTTAGATTAAGTGAGTGGCTGATGGAATATAATGAAATAAGAGATGAAATTAGTCAAAGGGGTAGATCTAACGGTAGAAAACTTACAAGCACCAATTGCTTGGTGCTTGTACAAGTATAGTAGCCAGACTCATATATAATTAAGCTCCTATACTTCTAAAAGTACCAAATCGTTGGTGCTTGTGAGTTTTCGATCCTTGGATAATAAAATGTGCGATTAGGATGATAGTGGTCTCCTAAAATTTAGTAAGTGGTTAATATAATAGTATGATCTAAGAGGTAATTAAAATTGATTAAAGGAATAGATCTAATGGTGAAAAACTTACAAGCACCAAGTGCTTGGTGCTTTTAAAAGTACCATAGCTAGACTATATAGAGTTCGACAACTATACTATTGATAACACTAAGCACTTGGTGCTACCAAGTTTTCGCCGTTAGATCTACCCCTTGAAACCTAATAGCACTAATGACTTGGTGCTATTAACAATATAGTAGCCTAGGTCTCTATATATATATATATATATAGACCTAGGCTACTATACTATTAATAGCACCAAGTTTTTGGTGCTACAAGATTTTCACCTTTGGATGAAACGATATGCGGTTAGGATGATAGTGGTCCCTTAAGATTTAGTAGGTGGTTGGTGAAATAGTACGATTTAACGATAGAAAACTTGATAGTACCAAGTGCTTTTCTACTATTGATAGTATAGTAACCGGACTCTCTCTCTCTCTCTCTCCTCTCTCTCTCTCTCTCTCTCTCTCTCTCTCTTTATATATATATATAGTCCGGTTGGAATACTTTGATAGCACCAAGCAATTAGTGCTGCCACGTTTCTAGCCCTTGAATGAAAGGATGTGCGGTTGGGATTATAGTGATCTCCTAGGATTTTTACTATTCAATCAACCACCCACTAAACCCTAGGGGATCACTATCATCTTAACCGCACATCTCTTAATCCAATAGCTAAAAAATTGATAGAACCAATGACTTGGTGATATCGATAGTATTCCAGCCTAGTTATATATATAGTTCAACTACTATACTCTTAGGTATCGTTTGGTAACGGAATAAGCCAGAACTAGCTATTCTGGTGATAGATATAAAGTACGGAACAAGAGCGAAAAAAGCGTTTGGTTCGGTTCCAGGGATAAGAGATTTTGTGTTTGGTATGAGAATGAGGAATAAGAAGAATAAAGAGGTTGTGATGATGAGAGTGTATTGGGAAAGAAAAGAGAGAGAAGAGAGAGAGGGATTTGTGATGATGAGAGTGTATTGGGAAGGAAAAAAGAGAAAGGAGAGAGAGGGATTTGTGATGATGAGAGTGTATTGGGAAGAGAAAAAGGAGGGGAGGAGGGCTAGTTTGGTAAAAAAAAAAAATTATAAAATAATAGGTAAGAACTGTTGTTCCAGCTTATTCTGTTTGTACTAGAACTACTGTACCGAATAATTCTTGGTGCGTTTGGTACAATAAAGGGGATAAACCTCTTATTCCCTGTTCTAGCCCCGAAACAAACGGTGCCGTAGGAGTACGATCGTCTTCATATTCATAATTTTTTTTTTATAATAGAGTTTTCGAATCGACAATCTATACCATTAAATATGATTTAGGACATTTGAAAGTTCTAGAAATCAAATTTTATAATTTTTTGACATCATTTACTTTACGATTAAAACATTTCAAAATAGATAATTTTTACCTCTTTGATTATTTTTACCCGTTAGATTTTACTATTTTCCCAACCATCTATTAAACCAAAGGTGCGCACTATCATCTCAACCACACATATTTTAATTCAACGGTTAAAAACTTAATAGCACCACTGACTTTGTGCTATTAATTGCATTCCAGCCTAGCGCTATATATATATATAGGAAAATGCAACTTGTACACCCGTAAGGAGTGTACATCTCACACCCCCACCCATCTAAGGGTGGGGGTGTGATGAGTGGTCACTTGATGTGACCCGTAAAAAACATCGACAGGTGTAGGATGTACACCCCTTCGGGGTGTACATGTAGCATTACTCATATATATATATATATATATATATATATATATATATATATATATATATATATATATATATATATATATATATATATATATAGTCCGGCTACTATACTATTAATAGTACTAAGTTATTGGTGCTATCAAGTTTTCTATCCTTAGATCAAATCCTTTGATCATTTTCATCCGTTAGATTTTACTATTTTTCCAACCACCTATTAAACCCAAGGGGCCCACTATCATCTCAACCACATATCTTTTAATTCAAGGTTAAAAACTTAATAGCACCAATAACTTGGTACTATTAATAGTATTCCCGCCTAGCTATATATATATATATATATCTATATATATATATATATATA
>CM055077.1:24972800-25032941 GCA_029204045.2 Tillandsia leiboldiana
GGCTCCTATGCTTTCCCCTCCGTGTTTGTAAGTTGTTTTCGATGATGGAATATTCGATTCAATGATCGGCTCTGTTAAATATGATCTAAAATATTGGAACTACCTAGAAACCAAATTTTATAAATTTTTGACTTTATTTGCGTAGTGAACGAGAAACCTCAAAATGAATGGCCGAAAATAAAAATCTCATAAAAAATAGTGATAAAAGACTCAAATTTTAAATCGAAAGTATTGATCTTACTCTTGATATTAAGTAGAACTTTCTATTAAAGTTTCACCTAATTTGGATTATTCTACACCGTTAAACTTACAAACATGCCACACCGGCCGTTAAAATAGTCATTTTTGAGACTTTTTGATCGCTTGGTAAATAATGTCGAAAAATTATAAAATTTACTTTCTAAATAGTTTAAATAGTATAAATCATGTCTAATGGAGCCGATCGTTGAATCGAATGTCCTATTATCGAAAACAACTTACAAGTACGGAAACTCCCGTACTTTCGAAAGCACATTAGACTATATATATATATATATATATAAACCGGCTACTTTGCGTGAACAAGCACCAAGCAATTGGTGTTTGTAAATTTTTTACCGTTAGATTTACCCGTTTGACTAATTTCATCCCTTAAATCATTCTATTCCACTAACCACTCACTTAACCCAAGGTCCCCACTATCATCCTAACAATACATTTTTTCATCCAATGACTGAAACCAATAAGTACCAATGACTTTGATTTTTTAAAAATATAGTAGCTTAATTATATATATATATATATATATATATATATATATATATATATAGAGTTGGGCTGGAATGCTATTGATAGCACCAGCCCAACTTTGCCACCCATTTTATACCCTTTGGATTGCGTTGAGATTTGTGAAAGCTATTTAATTTTTACTTTTTCTTTTTACTTTTTCTTTTTTCTTTTTTTCATTAAATAGCTTTCACAAATCTCAACGCAATCCAAAGGGTATAAAATGGGTGGCAAAGTTGGGCTGGTGCTATCAATAGCATTCCAGCCCAACTCTATATATATATATATAAGTTGCACAAATTATTACACAAGTGTAAATTCAAATCTAGAGAAACTAAATTTAGGACATAAACCAATTAATATGATCAAGAACATCTAAAAGGTATGCTCATAAAATTTTATAATTTTCGAAAACCAATTTCATATGTTTCAACTGGTGTTAAAATCAATAATTCAAAATTTTCAAAAATAGTTAATTTTGAAAACCCAAATATATAATTATAATTTTTTATATGTAATATTTTTTTGGTTGTAAATCACTTTTAGCAGTTTATAACTTTATTTTGAAACTTTTATAATTAAAATTCATCTTGTGTAAAATATATGTAGTGTGTGACTTAAAATTGTACCATATATTCCTACTCAGCTCCGTTAGAAATGATCTACACTATTAAAAATATCTAAAAGTTAAATTTCATATTTTCTCAGCGTGTCATGTTTCGTGTCCGGTGTCTGTATCTACAACGTCTAGATTAGAAGTTCCGAGCACAAAAAAAAAAGTTATAAATATAAGTATTAAAATATTATTTTCTCACTACTTAATATTTGGAGTTGTTGGTGCAAGGAAAAATAATGTCAGGTGGTTGTCGGTCCGGGCCACACGCTTAGCCCACGTGGGTAAATAGAATAAGAATACATGGTGCACCTGGAGTCGAGAGTGATGCCTAAAGACAAATAAGATTTGGGCGGGAATGGTTGAGAATGTGGAGATATTTTCGTGGCTATGTGATGATCGAGTTGAAAGATATCCCACAATACAGAGAATGTGGTCAAAATACTCTTTACGATAAATAAATAAATAAATAAAAAAAAAGCAAAAAAAAACAAACCGTTCAATAACCATAAGCAAAGAATTTTCTATTATAAACAAAAACACACATGCAATAAGGGTCTTTCCTCGAATATAAGACTATTGCCTATAGTGTTAGGGAATTCCTATAATTTTCAACTAGTTAATGCAATATAATTAATTCGGCTTTAGATTCAGCCAAGTTGGTTTGTCAGTTTCTGAGTTTGATCTGTTCTTACAAATTGAGAGAAAGAGAGAGAGAGAAAATTCGGTTCAGCCGATTCCTTCTCAATCCAAGAGCTGATCCGCAACTTTGACTCAATCAATCCTTTGACCTGATCAACAGATCCGAAGGACTCGGTTCGCCCACAACAGGAGTAAATTGTTATTTTATGTGTATCTAACTACTATTTTTAGATTATTTTTTAAGTGATTAGGAAGAATTTGCTTTTTCTTAGGGACTACTAAAATTGTGCCTTAGAAATCACTTCATTGAATATATGTGGCCTTACTATTAATAAATATATTTTTTTTCTTAACTAACGACTCTTGGAATTATTGTTGTAAATGATCTTATCATAAGATATAAAAAAATTAAAAATTAAATAAATAAAAATTAAAAATTACATAGATAAAAATTGGAAAGAACAAAAAGAAAGATGATAAAAAGAAGGAAGATAACAAATATCTTTAAAAAAGGACAAAATTTATTTACCAAAACTCTCTCTATACAAAATGCTTTGGGCTCTATTTACCATTTTTTTTTTAAAAAAAAAAAATCCTACTTCTATTCTTAATAAAATAATGACTAAATTATAGAAAACCCTTCTGTAATATTCCGTTTTTTTACTTTACCCCCTTTCTTTTAAAAATCTAGTGTTAACCGAGGAGGTAAATTGACGAAAATGTCCTTACCTTATATTGGAGAGAGAATGACTTTTAGCTTATTTTCCGTCATTCTTGAAGGGTATTTTGGGTATATCTAATAATATTTTTTAAAAAATTGACGGTTCACTCACGGAATGGTGACGGCGGGGGTAAATGCATATTTCGGTAATTACGAGAGGGCAAAATGTAGGCTTTTAAAAGACATAGGGGCAAAGTGAAAAAACGAAATATTACAAAAAAATTTTCTGTAATTTAGCCTAAAATAATATTTAATCATTTTAGAGTTTATTAATGGGATTGGATTTTTTGCTGTATATAATTAAAAGTTCCTAAATATTTTGGGCGCTAAATAGGCCGTGCCGGTCCGACATAACCCACATTCACTCGGGCCGGACTGGGCCGCCACATAAATTTGGATTTTTGCTCATATTTTGCAGACCTATCCATTATATTTTTTTATTATTATTTTTAAAATTATTTAATATTTAAAAATTTTAAAAATAAATTATAAGACCAAAATTCTCTCCAACAATCATATTAACTTTTAAAAATATAAAAAATAAAACTACAGCACATCCTTTTCACTCAAAAAAAAAATGACTTGTTTGTTCTATTGTAATGAGCTAACCCGTTGGCAACTGCAGATTAGTACGTCTCTCTCAATATATAAATGCATGTTTCAAAAAATCAAAATATATAACTTCAGTTTGAATCTTCTTCATCAAGTTCCTCAAATTCTACGCAGCCTCAGTAATTAATATCGTTAATTAATAACATTTTTTTTTTTTTTTTTGTAGAATCTGTTTCGACAATGACTTACTTTCTTTTTTTCTCGTAGACGAAGCGAGAATTTAATTTCGAAGGGGGCCAAAATATATGCAAATAAAAAATTTAGTATATAAATATAATTTTATCTAATCAATTTTTTTTAAAATTTTTTTATTAATTTAATAATTAATGTAAAAATATTTAAATATATTATTATATTTAAATAATTAGAAATTTTACAAAATTTAACAGTAATTTAGTTACTGGTCAGTTAGCAATCGAATTCTTAGTGCTTTTAATAAATAAAATTATAACATTTAATAACTATTAGATCAAACAGTTATTAAATTTAGTATAATATTTTATTTTTTAAATAAAATAGTTCACCTAAAATAGTTAGAAATTTAAAAAATATATATATAATAAAAAAATTTGAGTTAACGAATGTATTTTAAAATACCTTATAAATATGAGGCTTTTAGTATATTTTTATCTACTTAAAATACATACAAAGAAAAAAAAAAAGAAAAAAAGAGAGTTATATTAACGCAAAAATATTTTAAGTAAATATTAAAAAACTGAGAAAGGTCGTGACTGTCTAAAAAAGAAAAAAAAGTAAAATTGGTATTTAGGATTATTAAATAATATTAAAAAGTTAAGAAAGATCATGGTTACGGTCCGTTTGGATTCGGTATAGAACCAGGAATAGGAGGGATATCCTTCTTATTCTTCCAAACATACCAGGAATCAATCGGTATAGTTTGTTCCGGTACAACTAGAATAAGTAATCCCACTCTTCCCAACCATCCTGTTTCTTTTTCCTTAAATACCCTCCCACGTCTACGAGACACCATCTCTTATCTTATTATTGCATAATAAAGTTTGAGGGCAAAAAGATAATTTATCTTAATTAAAATTTTTTATTCCTCTTATTTCTCATTCTCATACCAAACACAAAATCTCTTATTCCTGAAATAATTCCAAACGTTTTTTTACACTAGTTTCATATTTTATACTTATTCCTAAAATAACTAGTTCTGTCTTATCCCGTCACCAAACGGGTCTCGGTCTTAATTTGACTTCGTCCCTGTTTCTTCTGCCTCCTCTCTTTTGTTTCAGACTCGAGCACCCCTCGTGCTCTAATTGACTTACTGATAGGAAACAAAATATTGCAGTTGTCTGTACAAGCTGTAATCTCAATTCCTGCTGCTTGGCACTGTCACTTGACTGTTTCACATAAAGGAGCCATCAACATTAATTTTGAAGGTGCCAACAGGCAAAGGGATCCAATTAGTCTGAGTAACAGGTTTGAAATTAGCGACTCTTTGCCATCGTCTGGTGGACCAAGTTGATTAGAAAGGAATAGAAGAATTTTCAACGAATAGAAATTTAAAATAAACTGCTCTTTGACGGAGATACGTTTTTTTAGGAACGTCTGGTCTATCTTACTCAGACTGTAGTTAAGGTCAACTAAAAGAAACTTAAAATAAACTGTTTTTCAACGGAGATACGTTTTCTTAGGAACTTCTAGTCTACATTTTGCTCCCCTTAGTAGGTGTTTTTTTTTTTTTTTTTTTTTTTTTTTTTTTTTTTTTTTTTTTTCGAGGCCTAGTTGTCTCAGACTGTAACTAAGTTCAACTGAAAAAAACTTAAAATAAACTATTTTTTGACGGAGATACGTTCCCTTAGGAACGTCTGGTCCACCTTTTGCTCCTCTTTGTAGGTTTTTTTTTTTCTTCTTTTTTTTTTTCTGAGTCTTAGTTGTCTCAGACTGTAACTAAGTTCAACTGAAAGAAACTTAAAATGAACTGTTTTTTGACAGATATGCGTTCCCTTAGGAACGTCTGGTCCACCTTTTGCTCCCCTTAGTAAGTTTTTTTTTTCTTTTTTTTTTTTTCTTCTGAGTCTTTGTTGTCTCAGACTGTAACTAAGTTCAACTGAAAGAAACTTAAAATGAACTGCTTTTTAACGGAGATGCGTTCCCTTAGGAACGTCTGGTCCACCTTTTGCTCCCCTTAGTAGGGTTTTTTTTTTTTTTTTTTTTTCTTATTGTTTTTTCTTTTTCTTTTCTGAGTCTTAGTTGTCTCAGACTGTAACTAAGTTTAACTGAAAGAAACTTAAAATGAACAGCTTTTTGACGGAGATGCGTTCCCTTAGGAACGTCTAGTCCACCTTTTGCTCCCCTTAGTAGTTTTTTTTTTTTTTTTTTTTCTTTATTTCAAGGCCTAGTAGTCTCAGACTGTAGCTAAGTTCAACTGAAAAAACCTTAAAATGAACTATTTTTTGACGGAGATACGTTCCCTTGGGAACGTCTGGTCCACCTTTTGCTCCCCTTAGTAGGTTTTTTTTTCTTTTTTTCTTTTTTTTTTTTTCTTTTTCTGAGTCTTAGTTGTCTCAGACTGTAGCTAAGTTCAACTGAAAGAAACTTAAAATGAACTGCTTTTTGACGGAGATACGTTCCCTTAGGAACGTCTGGTCCACCTTTTGCTCCCCTTAGTAGGTATTTTTTTTTTTTTCCCAAGGCCTAATTGTCTCAGACTGTAGCTAAGTTTAATTGTAAAAAACTTAAAATGAACTGCTTTTTGACGGAGATACGTTCCCTTAGGAATGTCTGGTCCACCTTTTGCTCCTTTTAGTAGGTTTTTTTTTTTTTTTATTTTTTTTATTTTTTTTTCTTTTCTTCCGAGACCTAGTTGTTTCAGACTGTAGCTAAGTTCATCCTCTTTATGAATGAAGCGATAGCATATTACATTGTTCTCAAAAAAAAAAAAAGTTTAATTTTTTTTTTTTTTTCATTTTAAAATAGTCATTAGTCATAACTATTATAATATTCCTAACCACATTAATTAATTATTATTAGGATGTAATACATTTTTACCAAGTTGTCTCACATTCTAAATTTTTATATTTGCCAAAGGGGATTAGCAATTATAGATTATTGGAGAGGTATTTTATTTTTTTAGATTTTAGGTTTCTTAATGGGGCGGGTCAAACTCCTAAGCCCCAAGGCCTTCTTTCGATTAATCTTTTATTTTTTTTAAATTTTGCACATATAATTTTTTAATTTATTGTTATAATATATATATATATAAATAAAAAAATATATAAAAGGCGAAAAATATGCGGGCCGGGCCTTCTCCGTTAGCCCGCGAGCCCGGTCATTTGATACCCTTAATTAAAAGAGGGCCAAAATTAAATTTCATTTCAATTAAATTAATTATTTATTAATTAAAAGGATTACAAAAGTTCTATTATTTAAAAAAGTCCAAATTAATTCTAATCCAACTGGAAAGGAACATGATACAAAAAATCTTATCCTAAATTAAAGTGATACTACTGGGAATTCATACTGTCTTTTATAAAAAATTCAGCCTAATAATACAATATATATATATATATATATATATATATATATATATATATATATATATATATATATATATATATATATAGAGACCAAGTACATCAAAATTAACTACAAATGAAATCCTATTCCTTACAAATTAATAAAAAATCAAACTTTTCATGATCAAATATTTTGAAATCCTATTCATGATCAAATATTTTCTAAATAAAAAATCAAACTTTAATTGTGATTTTAAAACTTTACCCAACTTAGTTTAGTAGTACTTGCGTACTAATTAAGTTTGGTTGCCAAAGTGCAGCTACTAGTACTTGATTTGCATACGTAGAACTAAAAATGGATTCGTTTATAGTTTCTATATAAAAAATATCGTTAATTTCATACAGATTCTTGTAAATTTATCAAATAGTAAATATATTTTTTTAAAATTTATTTATTTTATATTTATTATTTTAAAAGTCTTAAGTTGTTTATATATATATCCCATCAATCAATATCCGTTAAAAAAAATATAGTTAACTATAGATTAAATAGTTAATCTTGGTTAGTGAGTGAGGTAAATTTATATTTTTATCATTTTAGATATTATACTTGAGATGAAAATTTTGGAAGGACATATTTGTAAGGACAAAATTAATATTTTACTTATATTCTGTTGAAAAGTAAACAGAAAGTTAATGGTAACAAGTCAGAGCGACATATATAAATAACTTAGAATTTTTGAAGAGATAAATATAAAAAATTGAACTTTGTAAAAATATATCTATTATTCGATATGTTTAGAAAGAACTGAATAAAATTAATTCTAAAAAATATGTCCTTCAAACGACATTTTAGGTCTCTCCCCCTCTCTCTCTCTCTCTCTCTCTCTCTGGTCAAATTAAACTTTACAATTAATTTGGATCCTTGTGAATCATTAATGGCCTATTTTCTAGAAACAGGATCATGGGCCAAATTTTAAGTTTGGTAAAAATGTACAGAACTTCTTTGTAGAAATTGACAAGATTTAAAATTTATTAATAAATTTATATTTTGAAATCAAAATTTAGAATTTGAATTTTAAGTTTAAATTGTGGCTATTGAGAGAGAGAGATGGCTAATTCCGCTAATTAAACAGAAATCAATTATAGCGAAACAAAATCGCTACTTTTAAGTTATGGCAGTGTTGAAACTCGTGACAATGTCTATTTTCGGATTCCGCACGGCGAAAGCGGAAAATAAAGAGAGAAGCAAAAATTCACCAAATATGAAAATTCAATGATTTTGAAATATTGTTGTAAACGGATTTATTGATTTTTTTTTTTTTTTTTTTTTGATTCAAAGAAAAGTAGGAAATAGATCCTGTGAATATAATCATATATAGCAAGATATATATATATATTTTCAATCGGAGATTTCATAAAATAATGAGTTGCTATATTTTATGCATTAAAATTAGCAAAATTTGGCGTTGAGGGGGTTCTATGCAAATTACCTGTACATCCATTTTTGAATGTATAGCTTACATTCTATCCATTCAAGGATGGAATGTAGTTTACTGGTCACTTCAAAGTGACCAATGAAATTCACCCGATCCTTGATTGGGTGGAGTATAAGATGTACACCCATTTTAGGGGGTACATCTAGCATTTTTCCAAAATTAAAATGTTCATGTTTAAGGAACTTATCAATAAATTACCAAAACTATATTAGGGTTTCACTAACCCTTATTAATACTAATTCCCCTCTAAACCCTATGCAGCCGCACCCTCCCCTCCACAGCAAGTTCAGCTGCCGCCCTAGCATCTCCAACAACCCCTCCAGCCACCGGAGGAATGACAAAGGCTGCCCTAATCTCTCAATGTCACATTCCGAAATTTTAAAAATGATAATTTTTTTTTAAAAAAAATTTGAGTGAAAACGAATTTTCAGGACGCGACTAGATCACCATATGTATAGAAAATTTTCTGTCCACTCGGACAGAGTCTCTCATACACGTACAGCTTGACAAGTACAATATGCACAACAAAATTTACTAATAATCAAGTAATACCAAACAACTGTAAATAATTCAACATAAATATCCACCACTAACAAGAATGTAAACAGCTAAGTCATAATCATTAGATAACAAATATAACTAAAGATCCAGTAATCATAAATAATAGTAGATCAGGTGCCAGCTAGCTATCAAGCTACAAATAGGGGACAACTCTATCGATATGCCTCACATCACTGTCCCAACATCCCATCATCCGATGGACCTAAAAAATAGATTACCAAAGGATGTGAGATACAACTGAATGTATCTCAGGGGTACAACGAACCGGGGAACAACAAGTCGTACCTACTTGTATATAATAATCGACGGATAATAAATCAGTAGGCAGATATAAAAGCAGATAACTGACAGGTATAATAATCACAAAGTTGAATACAAAAGGGTACTGAAACATGTGCTACAAGTCGTACCTACTTGTATATAATAATTGACGGATAATAAATCAGTAGGCAGATATAAAAGCAGATAACTGACAGGTATAATAATCACAAAGTTGAATACAACAGGGTACTGAAACATGTGCTAGAGCATGTTGGAAATAGATAGCAACAATATATGACGAAATCATGATAGTAAGCATTATGCGTCAATAATGAAAACCAAGTATCCAATCAATGCTACTATTGCTCACGAGAACCTCATGCTAATGCCATTGTCTGGCATCGATCTGGCTGACATAACCCTGCACCACTCGGTACTATCTGGGGCTCATGGGTCAAACAGAAGACCACTCTACCGATAAAGAACACAAGTACGAGCGCCAATCCGTTGGTATACGTGAAGTACAGCTGGCGTTGTGGCGATCATAATGCTGATGCTCAAGCTCGCAGTCTAAAGACCGGATAATCGACACTAAGCCAGAAAGTCCCACACGGGATGCCAATCAAGTTTGGTATAAGTCTAAGAATAAGCAGCTAGATATATTGAATAAAATATCAAGATAACTCAAAGCATAGGATTAGGGCTAGCAAGATCACAGGGGTCCAACCAAGTACGGGACCAAGTGAGGTGATACTATGCTGATGCCTAGATCGGAGTACCCACCTTAGTGTAGGCGGTTCTGAAATCGCTGCTCAGCTCTCTAGTAGGCTCCTGGCTGCTTGGGCCTAAATCAAACCATAGATCATTAATAAACTCACACATACCCATCCCACTGACTCACAGTATATAAAATGACTATACGGTGGACTTTACTCAAGTCCCGGAATTTGCCGGAATTTTTAAAAATCCGCCGATTGACCACTAATTGTCCGCACAGCGTGTACAAGTAACCGAATCTGGTGAAACTTTACCTTCTGCCCTAAAAAGCTTCATTTAAGACATCCGGGCAGCAACAATCAACTCTGTGCAATCACAGACTCAAACAGTGCCATAATTATCGAAAACTACTTCACAAAAAATTGACTTTGGCTCCGGAAATCACCAACGCGAAACGATAGTTACTAGACCAGCCAGGACAATGTCAGGAATAGCCAGGGACACCTGGCAATCATAAATGATCTTCTAATTCTCTCGCATCGCGCGTTTTGCACCGAAATGATGGTAAACCGATAATTTTACCGATTTACAACTCGTAACTCAATTTCTGCTTAATGGAAGCCATTGAACCTCTAACGAAAAGTCTAGAGGTCACGTGCACACTGCCCGAGGCAGCCCAAGTGGCTACAATTACAATTAGACCCTAGGTTAATGTAAAATTGCATAATAACTTGCAAATTAGGGGCTTTTAAGCTTGTTACTCTAATCTGCAGACTTTCAGATTGATCCGAGGGCACCAGTAGATGGGCCTCGATGCACTAAGACTCATGCTCGCTGTTTGGAAGTGGCACAAGGCCTGAGAACAGCTAGGGATCAACTTAAGCTTTACAACAAAGGCCTAGGTTACTATGCATGCACAACTGATCATTTTCGAAATGGGTTGAGGTGAGCATCATGCTCAGAAGGCTAAAAGGAGTCGAGGGCTCACCTTCGGGAGGTCACAGAGCCACCGGAAAGTTCCTCGGAGCAACCTCGGTCAAGTTCTTGATTCCAAGAGGTCGGGTTGGACCAACTCAGTAGAGCTCGAGCTCCGGTGGATTTCTAGGGCAGACAGCAGCACCAAGTGGTCGAGGGCCCTATCAGGGAAACCACCAGGCCTAGCGTTGGTGTCGGAGAACGACGGTTAGTCGGCGCCTACTCCTTGTGGTCAATCGAGAGCAAGGTTGGAGGGAGAGCTAGGCAGGGGATCTCAGACCCATGCAAGGGCACATAAAGCTTCCTTACAACCAGTCGAGGCTAGTAGCGCGGCTTGCCGGTGGCAGGGAGCGACAGCGGCGACGAGCGGAGCGGCTCGACCAAGAACAAAATAATCCGAACTAGGGTTTCTTTTTCCCGCACAACAGCTGCACCAAATGGAGCAAAACTTCGCAGGGGTCTTCCTGGAGGTCAGCATAAGGAACCAATCCTTTGGGATCCCAATCAAAATGGTCGGAGGCGGCGCGCACAGAGATTCGACCAACTTAGGGTTTCGGCGACGCTGTGAACCCAATCACGGTTTCCCGGCCTTCTCCGACAACGATGCTGCACTAGAGAGGTTGTGACGCCCCCAATAGTCCCACATCGGATGTGGATGGATTTGTGATTGGGTTTATATGAGACTTGGACACTAGTAATAATAACTGGGCTTAAGCATTTTGGGCTGTGATTTGGGCCCAACAAGTTATTATTGCTAGTGGGCCGGGTCGTTACATTTGGTATCAGAGCCAATAACCAGCCGGAAGTGTGCGGCGAGTCTCGGCTGAGTCTGGGTCTAGATGACAGGACTAGCGAGACGAGTCTCACATCGCCTGGTGATCTTGGGCTTGTGTGTGTGTGTTTGGGCTGACGAGGACGTCAGGCCTAAACGGGGGGAGTCTGTGACGCCCCCAATAGTCCCACATCGGATGTGGATGGATTTGTGATTGGGTTTATATGAGACTTGGACACTAGTAATAATAACTGGGCTTAAGCATTTTGGGCTGTGATTTGGGCCCAACAAGTTATTATTGCTAGTGGGCCGGGTCGTTACAGAGGTACCATGGGGATGAGAAGGGTGATAGGAGGTGCTTTGGAGCAAGAAAACCGAAGAAAAGAGGTCTAGCTTACCTCTGTCTGAGAAAGAAGAAAAAGAAGAATAACCATCTTCTCCGGCGTTGCGCGGCCAAGGCAGGTGATGGTGCTTCTCGAGAAGGGTCCACGTGTGAGGAAGACGACCATATGGTGGCTTGGATGCATGTAATACTCGTCAAATTTAAACTTGAAATTTGAAATTTGAAATTTGAATTTGATTTCTAAAAATTTAATAAATCAAAATTTTGAATTTCGGGGGTATTCGCGAGAAAGCTATTAATCTAACCTAACGAGATACAAACTCAGTGAAGTAAAATCACCAGCTTACAATCACGTACACCCGCGGATTAGCTACCCCCAGAGGTGTTCTTTACCGATAAAGTGGTCACATCGACCCGTGAGCCAGAGTTCACACAGTGTGTACAGGGTTATGTCAATAGATTAGTCAGCAGGTGGCATTGGCCTGAGGTTCCCGTGACCAATAGTGGCATATGATTGGGCACTTTGTTTGTGCCATTGATGCATAGTTCCATTGTTATTGATTCTTCAGTTATTATTCAACATGCTTTAGTTCCTATTTATTAGTACCTTTTTATTTACAGCACTGAGATTTATCCTATTTAGCATACTTATCATTTATTGCTTTCATACCTGTCTATTGTTACTATTCGCTGATTATTATATACCAGTAGGTACGACTTGCTATTTCCCGGCTCATTGTACCCACTGGAATACATTCAGTTGTATCTCACACCCTTTGGTGACCTATTTTTCAGGTCAGTTGGGTGATGGGATGTTGGGACGATGATGAGAGCATTCACGATATAGTCGTCCTCTATTACCAGCTATGATTGGTTGTACCTTTACTTTTCAGTTTGAGATTGACTATGATTATGTTTAGTTGTTTCGGATTTGAGTTATTTCGAGGATTTATTTATGTTATTTCAGTAGTTATGGATTATTGTGATGATTGGTTACATTAGTGACGTTCAGTTTATTATCGCTTTAGTACTCTAATTGTGTATTTGTACTTGCCTAACCGTGCATGTATAGGAGAGACTTTATCCGTGTGGACAGAGAAATTTCTATGCACGTGGCGATCTGATCACGTCCTGGGATTAAAGTTTTAACTCTGATTTATAAAAAAATAAATAAATTAGATTGCTTTTCAAATTTTGGGCGTGACAGATTTTATAGTATCAGAACAATAGGTACATGGTACCTAGGTTTGGTTAGGATTGAGCTCTAGAATGACTTGTGACTTACGTAAGAGCGTGGGGTATTTGTTTAGGGGTTAGGAGCTCAAGTGTATTTCCACTATTGAGATTATCTTAACCTGATTTTGTGTTGCGGATTATGGCTCATCCTAGGCGTGGTGACAGATCCGGGCATGGTGCGAGCAGTGGTCGAGGTGTCCGCCGACCCCGTAGAGTGTAGAGAGAGCCAGAGGGCTCTGATGGATTATAGCAGCTTGAGGATCAGCTCGCTGCGTTGACTGGTCTAGTCCAGCAGCAGGAAACCGCACCAGCCGCACCAATTCCACCATCAGCTGGGAGCCCGAGGGACCGATTGATCCCCCTGTTGTCCCCGTGCCACCACCTGTGGTGATAGCTCCGGCTGCTGCCACGACATCTAGAGCTGCACTAGAGGCCGTTACTGCTGGCGACCCCCCCTATTGTTGCTGTCGAGAAGACATCCCTACCCTCCCGACCGGCGACGCCCGCCACCGCTGACGATGCGGTACAGGCGGAGAAGGCACAAGCGAAGGCCATGCTGATGGAGTTCAAGAGATTCAAGCCACTTACCTTCCTCGGTGACAAAGGCAACCTATGGGCCGTGGAGCAGTGGGTCAATCATATTGAGAAGCTTTTCCGTGACCTTTATATGGAAGAGCGTGATATGGTTCATCTCGCTGCCCACTGTCTCGAAGGAGGAGCAAGTAAATGGTGGGGTAAATTCCTGAAAGATCGTTATGAGGGTTTGCCCTATCCCTCGTAACGGGAGTTCAAGGAGGTGATCTACCATCACTACTTGAAGGACACCACCAAAGAAGGCCTCGAGCGAGAACTGGAGAACATCCGACAGCGTGACTGCTCGGTACGCGACTACGAGCAGAATTTCTCCTGTATAGCTGACTTGATTCCGCAGGCTGTGCGCAGCGAGCGACACAAGGCCCGGCTCTTCTCTCAGGGGTTGTGACCTGAGATTCGACGCTAGCTTTCTTCCCACCTGGTTGCTGACTTCGACAACTACGTCAAACGTTGCCTCTCCATAGAGGCCGACATCATGGTTTCCCACGTCGAGCGACAAGCTGCTAAGAAGGGCAAGGAAAAGAAGCATCCGGGTACTCGCAGACGATAAGAATGTCATCGAGTCCCGGCGTCGCCGTAGGCACCTCCACTACCGTCGCCAGAAAAACGATGCATCCCCGACTCATCATCTGCTGAGCTCTGGCCGAAGATATCGTCGATGCGAAAAGTGTGCTCTGACAACCTCTATACACAAACTCCACCTGGCCCGGCTCACGGAGTGTCACCGTCCTCTCTCTACAATCAATGGTAGCATAATACCGGAAAAGCCAATCTATACCCAACACTATATCAAAATCCTGGAGCTGACGTAGGGCCAACAAATCAATAGGCAAAATCCAGGGTCCTAACTGCACTGGGTAGGACCGACCACACTCATCTACGTGCAAAATGTGATCTGGAATCTGAACCTCACGTGCACAAGCTAACGGTCCTGTCTCTAGCCCATGCAAGGATGCAAATGCTCCACTGATGAATGAATGAGATGCTCCAGTATCGAATAAGGCTCTAGTGCGAGTAGAGGAGATCAGAACAATACCTGCCACCACCTGGTCAGCTACTGAAGAGTCCCCCATCTGAGCGGCATACACTCACCCGCTCGGAGGTGGTCGCCTATCCGGCTATCACGATAAGGTGGCCCGACCTGCCTGGCCATAACTCTGCGAGGCTCCTGCTACCTGCAAATGTGTGGGAGGGGTCGATGCTGAGGATGGTGCTGGCAGGCCTGCCCTCGGGCAAGATGATGAGTAGTGCCCGGCCTGTCCGCAGCGATAACACCGGCCCTAACGCTGGTCACACTGCTGGGGTGTATGAGGCCCGCCGCAAATGACACATATGTCCGAACGCCTCTGATACTACTGCTGCTGCTGTAGGTGCCTCGGTGGTCGATAACCTCCTGACCTCCGTCCCCTCTGAGACCCACGACTCTGAGACTGAAATCATGGTGGTCTCGGAGGTCCCGATCTGCTGGACTGTCCCATATCAAAAGGCGCAGGGCGCTTCTCTCCAGAGTTGGTCCCTGGCACTCTGTCCCTCTTAGTCAGTACCACTGATCCTCTCTCAATCCACAGGGCGTGATCAACCGCCGCATCCAGAGTCAGTGATCGCTGGGAGCGAACAAACTGATAGATGTCCCGATGCAGTCCTCTCTCGAGAAGATCCACCTGCTGGGCCTCATCCCGTGTAACATAGGGTACGCAGCCCAACAACCGCATAAACTCACGAACATACTCCTATAGTGGCCGACTCCCCTGCTACAAGTGTCTCAAGTCTCCCTCTAGTTTTTGCTTAACACTGTCAGGGAAAAAGGCCCAGAGCAGCAAAGCACGAAACTCAACCCAGGTCAACAACTGAACTCCCGGGGGTCCAACCGAACGAACTCGATGCCACCAAGTCTCGGCGTCCTTCTTCAGAAAGTGAGTAGCCAGATGCACCTGATCCTTCTCCTGCACGAAGAAGTTCTCGAACAGCTTCTCCATAACTGCTATCCAGTTCTTCGCCTCCCAAGGCTCCGAACTCTGTTCCGAGAACTATGGGGGACGAAGCTAACAAAAATGAGTCAACCGGTCAGTCAGGTCCTGCTGCTCCTCCTCTGTCAATGGTGCCATCGGAATCGGAATTAGCGATGCCGGCTGCTGGTGGTGCTGTAGGGGATACTCTCTACTCCAATAGGTGCATCATGCGGTCCATGTTCTCCTCCTAGCGCCGCATCGCCTCAGACATCTGTGCCACATGGGCCTGCAACTCCTGGACCTCTCTTAGCTGGTCCTGCCTTTACTCCTCCCGCTCAGGCTCATCAGAAGATGAAGGCTGCTAACGCGTCAGTACTCCGCATCGTGGAGGCATCGCTCTCACCTGCGACAAAAAGGAGAAAATCATAACCAAAACAACACTCGACCCAATTTAGCGAAAGTCTAAGGCATGTCCCCCTTCCTGTAGCGTTATGTTGTCTACAGCCAACATAGCCGCTTATCGGGAGAAGACATGTCAATCACTTATCCTATCCCCTGAGAAAGTTAAGAAACTTAATCAGGAGTCTCGCTAACAATCACGGCTCTTACGTGAGTCATCCTAGGGTCCAACCACAAGCCTAGGGTTTCTAAGTCTACAATGACCAACATCTTAGGCTCTAATACCACTCTAATCTGTCACGCCCCGGGGTCGAAACTGCGACCCGGGGTCGAAACTGCGACCCGGGGTCGAAACTGCGACCCGGGCTCGCCAACAGATCCGCCACCCATACGGGAAGCCCCGCATAGGCGAAGCGTCTAACCTGCAAAGTCAGATCTATAGCTAAAACATGTATCAGAGCAGTAAAGAAAAGTAGCTAAAGTAAACCATAAACTGGACGTCTGTCAAATATACAAAATCCAACTCCCAAAATATAAATACAATAAAAAGTCCCAGACTATCTAGTACAAATACATCTGTCTATAGGGGCACCACTATATCTCTCCAAAATGCAGGGAATGAAACTACTTGGCCACGCCTTTACCTCGATCAGCAACCTTCGAATGAGCTGAAGCTGGAACAGGCACCTATGAAATAAAAACACCACACCGGGTGTGAGAACTATATCCAACAATAGTTCTTAGTGGGTACCATCTTCAAAACCAACGGTCTGCCCACTAAGTCTACTAGAGGCATAAGATAATAATATGATAAAGGTGGAAATAAAAGCTGAAAATAACTCTACAGCTATTATGCCTCTATCTATCATGCTTAAAGGATGATACAGATGATAAATATGCATCTACTCGATATGCTCAATCAACATAATCATCCTGACTAACACATAGGGTCCAGTCAAATCTGCGCCCACCTACTACCACACATCCATAAGAGGACAGGATTTACGTCGGGCGTCCCACGCGGACTGCATCGACAAGTCGCGATAGCAAAGTAACAGGCCCAGCTACGGAGCGGCATTTGAGGGGAGCGACCCCACCGAAGAAAGTATCCGCGCATATCTGTCGAGCTCAAAATGGCTCATGCAGACTATAGTCCAAATCTACGATCAATCAGATCGGCAACAACATCGATCCATCACTAAGAACATCAATCGAAACTCCACGGCTCGGGATCACCGTCTACCCACGGCTCCCTAACTCTAGTACTGATCTGACCTCAGCTACCAGACTCCACTCGGCCCTCAGGCACGAGCGCAACATGCATCCTACACTATTCTTACAACTAGGCCCACTATCCGGGTGAGGAGAAACTCTATGTCTAGGAAGCAATAATAAAAGTGTGTATGGATGTCTAAATATAACAACTAGCCCAAGTGAGGGTTTTCTATTAGTCTGGTCAAAATCATGCATCATATGACGGGGTGCTAGTCAAGTTTCATAATTCTATCAATAACAATGATACAATAATAATGTAACGACCCGACCCACTAGCAATAATAACTCGTTGGGCCCAAACCACAACCCAAAATGCTTAAGCCCAGTTATTATTACTAGTGTCCAAGTCTCATATAAACCCAATCACAAATCCATCCACATCCGATGTGGGACTATTGGGGGCGTCACAGACTCCCCCCGTTTAGGCCTGACGTCCTCGTCAGCCCAAACACACACACACAAGCCCAAGATCACTAGGCGATGTGAGACTCGTCTCGCTAGTCCTGTCATCTAGACCCAGACTCAGCCGAGACTCGCTGCACACTTCCGGCTGGAACCTGGCTCTGATACCAAATGTAACGACCCGACCCACTAGCAATAATAACTCGTTGGGCCCAAACCACAACCCAAAATGCTTAAGCCCAGTTATTATTACTAGTGTCCAAGTCTCATATAAACCCAATCACAAATCCATCCACATCCGATGTGGGACTATTGGGGGCGTCACAAATAATAGCACCTATACTAGCATGCTGAGTCCTATTATACTAGAATTAATAGGAAGTCCGTGGTTTTGGAGGAAAACAAATCCACCTGGATGAGCACATCGGTCCGGAGTCCAAATAAGTTGAAATTGGACGTTCGCGATCCTCAGGTTCCCACGGTTCCAACGAACCAGAAATCACCAGAAATCTCATCTCGGTCACTGAGATACAAGCCAAACACTGCAGTAAGCCCCAAATCATCAAAACAACAACTCCGCAGCAAATCAGTCCACAAAACAGTAATAATTCCAAGAAAAATAAGGCTGCGATTCTCACGAAGTGTAGATAGAAATCGAGTCCTCAAACACTCAATTTCGTCACCCAAAAGCCGGAAAAAAGCTAAAATACGCTTCACTGTCCAGAAAAATCCACAGCAAAGAAGGGGTCTAAAGATGCTCAGTAAAACCCGAAAAAAACCCCAAAACGGAGAGGACCGTAAAATACCAAAGTCGAAGGCCTACCTCTCATGAAGCTCCCGAACAAAAAATTGGCTTAAAATTCTAAGGATTCAGCTAAGATCTCGTTCGAAAGGTGTAGTTGGATCTGCGTAAGGGCCTTTCGATTCATCTTCTCCTTTTCCGTCTAACTGAGGGATGCAGGCATCTTCTCCATTCCGAGCAGCGCATCTTTTAGATCCATCTGAGCCAGAATTACGCGCATTTCACTTGTCATAACGTACCTTGTGCTATGATCGAGCAAAGAGAGATCATACTTCATGGACGCCATTAATAAAGAAAAAGCCCTAATCGATGAAACTAGCTTTGATACCAGTTTGTTACGATGAGCGCACGAATGAAAACGAAATCAAAAGTGATCACCACACAAAAATAGATCTCAAATGCACCACAAAACAATGAGCACACAGATTTATATGGAAACCCCTTTGCAGGAAAAAAAACTACGAGCTTAGAAGAAAGATTTCACTCTATGAAAAGGAATACAAGAAAGTTCTTGATGGTACAATCGCTCGATCTCTCTAGGGTAAAAAAAAAAAGAGAATAAAAAAATTCTTACGATTTTTTTCTATCGGACCGAGTCCTCCGCTTCCACTACATACATCTAATTTTCTGTTATTAAAATTTATCAAATTTTATCGTCGCACCGCGAAGCCGTCAGAGAACCAGAAACATAAAATCGAAACGATTTCTAATTTCGAAGCCATATCTAACAATATCACATTACTTTCACATCAACGATATATTAATATTTAATCAACAAAATTAAATTATAAAATTTAATTATAATAATTTATAAAATTTAAGTCAAAATTTATAACTAATAAATTAAAATTTAAACACCAAAATATCACTCAGCAAACCCACAACATGCCAATTCAAGTGCTGTGAGTGGATTATCAGCAGCACCATGGATGGATTGATTGATGGCCTGCTTTCCTTCTTTGACCTTCCTCCTTCTAGTCAAAGAATCAAGATTCCACATATGACCCTGCCAGCTTTGCCCTTTTTCTTTTTCTTTTTCTTTTTGTTCCCCCTCCCGGCGAAAGCCACTTAATTTGAGCCGTTGAACCCCAACATGACAGGATGGACTCTTTCTCTGCTCATCCCAGCACACTGTCAGATTCATATATGCCGCTTGATGCATTGTCAACATGTTTAGTGTGTTGGAAAAGAGTGCTGCTACCTGTATATATACCCCCTTATATTTTACACTTTATTTTATTCTGGGATGAGGTGCATTGCGGGTGTACATCTTACACCCCACTCCATCCTGGGGTGAGGTGCCTCTATTTCATTCTGAGGTGGGGTGCATTGCGGGTGTATATCTTACACCCCACCCCATCCTGGGGTGGGGTGCATTTCACCCGTCACTTCGAGTGACGGGTGAAATGCACCCCACCCCAGAATGGGGTGGAGTGTAAGATGTACACCCCCAAGGGGGTGTACATCTAGTATTTCCCGTTGGAAAATATTCAAACAAAAATATATATATAAATTATTATTTATACGTCAAATAAAATATATATTAATTTTATATTTTACTTATTTTAAAATAAAATAAATTTTATTAATCATATCAATATAACAAGTGAAATAGAACAAGTGAAATAGCTCTTATTCTTGATTGGATGGAGTGTGCATTATAAATCGAGCAATGCTACATGTACACCCCGAAGGGGTGTACATCATACATCTCCACCATTTTAATGGTGGCGATATTTTTTACGGGTCACATCAAGTGACCCATCATCACACCCCCACCCTTAGATTGGTGAAGGTGTGAGATGTACACCCCTTAAGGGTGTACACATAGCATTTTCCTTATAAATCTCATTTGGAATATATGTATAGTAACAATATATAAAGATATAAGTTAGACTCATATATTTTCAAAATACAAACATCTTCATACTATCAAGCTATTTTCGATACAAAGACTTTTGAAACGATGATCGGCTCTATTAGTCTTGATCTAATATATTTGAAGTATTTTGAAAATAAATTTTTAAATTTTTTAATATTAATTATTTATCTAATAAAAAATCAATAGGGTCCAAAATCAATAATCTTAATGATTGTGATGAGTTATTTGTAAGTTTAACGATATAGAAATATTCAAAGCATGTAAATTTTGATAAAATATTTTTTATATTATATAAAATAATATTAAAACTTTTTATCTAAAATTTAGTGTCATATTATTATTTTTTTTTAGTCGTTTATTTTAAACCATTTTAATCACTAGATAGATAATATCGAAAAATTATAAAATTTATTTTTTTAGATATTTTCAATATTTTAGATCAAGTCTAATAGAGTCGGTCGTCGATTCGAAAATTCTAACATTAAAAATGACTTATAAAATCGAGGCCACCGAGTTTCTAATATCACATAAGCCGGACTCTAAAAATATACCTTTTTATTTTAAAAGTATGGATCTGTTTAATAATGAGAGCTATTTAACACTATTATACAAAAAAAGAGTTAGGACAAAAATATACAGAAATATTTCTTTCTTTTTCGGTAAAATCATAAAAATTATATTATAACCGAATGATTAAAGATCTATACTAACATGATATTTTTTGCGGAAACAAACAATTTATATTTCTATTCTACATTCTCACTGTATGTAATTCATACGCCTAAGAAATTTATTGGACGAGCAAAAACAATACCAATTATACGCAGAAAGAAAACCACAAAGATATATACAAGTATTTTTGGGGTCTGATCATTCCTACGCGAAAGAATAATACAAAAATAGATTGCTTATATTACAAATAAAGAAATGATGATTAAGTCTAAAATATATATATATAAAGAGTAGTAGCATTACAAATTGTAGGATTACAATCAAAATATGATTGTATATGTAATATTGCTCAAATAAATATATAGATTATAATCATATTATAATGAAAAAAATATCACTTTTACTTAAAAAAATATAACAGAAGCTCCCACGACACTAATTAATTCTGTGTAAACCACACCCTTACATCTCACTGTCTTTAGGGGTGTACACGGTTTGGTCTCAAACCAAAAACCAAACGGAACCACACCAAATAAGGCTATTTGCTTGGGTTTATACGATTTTCGTTTTGGTTTGATTTGATTTTGAAATTTACTAAATTTTGATTTTTTTTGTTTCGTTTCAGTTTGAACATATTTTTCTTAACCGAACCGAACAGAAAGTCAAATAATAATATTTTTTACACTTTTTATCTAACCTATTTATTAATATTTTATATTTATGAGAAAATTCTAATCATATATCGATCAATACATTTCTAAAATTTTATATTTATAATTAAATTTTTTGTGTGATTTTTAAAAGTTAATTGCAAAATCAAACTAAACCGAACCAAGCCAACTTAATTCAGTTTGGTTTTAATCGGGTTTGAGTATTTATCGATATGGTTTAATTGGTTGTAAATTTTTTCACACCGAAAAATTCAATTCGATTTGATATTTGTCTAAAAACTGAACCAAACCGGACTGATTACATCCATAACTTGCCTTCACCCTTACAACACCTCACCACCTTCTTCTTGATAGAATTAAGAGTGAAAAAAAAAAAAAACCATATAATCCAAATAAGATATTACTGAGTTCAATCCAAGTAAAGCTTAGTTTGAAATTGCAGTGTCTCAACACACTTAATTTCATGCTTTCAACGGTCCAAAAAAATCTGAAAACTCTTTGAAACTTTTCTCTAATAATATCAATTAGTAGTGAGATAGTTTGCATCACTATTTTATAGTATTAGAGGAGTGGAGGTTTCCTTGGAGAGAGAGAGAGAGAGAGAGAGAGAGAGAGAGAGAGAGAGAGAGAGAGGGGGCTTAGTTTGTGCGCTTTTAAAATCACGGAATCTCTCGTGCTCCTAAGTTGTTTTCGATGTTGGGACTTTCGAATGGACGATCGACTCAGTTAAATTTCATCTAGAATATTTAAAAGACCTAAAAATTAAATTTCGTAAATTTTCGATATCATTTTCCTAGTGATTAAAGTGACTTAAAATTAATAATTTTAATAATTATGGTGAGCCGTTTGTAAGTTTAACAGTGTAGAAATATTCAAATTACGTAAAATTTTGATAAAATTTTTTTTATAATATATAGAACAAGATCAATATCTTTGATTTAAAATTTTAGTATCATATTATTATATTTTGTGAGATTTTTACTTTCAGTCGTTGATTTTGAGCCCTTTCGATCACTAGATAAATGATATCGAAAAATTATAAAATTTAATTTCTAAATACTTTAAATATTCTAAATCAAGTCTAACAGAGCCGATCATCTATTCGGAAGTCGCAACATTAAAAATAACTTAGGAGCACGTATGACTCCATGCTTCTGAAAGCACACAAGTCCTACTCTAATATATATAACTAGATTGCTATGCTATCAATAGTACCAAATCATTAATGCTATTAGATTTTTAGCTTTTGAATTAAGATATGTCATGTTAGGATGATAGTAGGCCCTAGGGTTTAATAGAGGAGCAATGCTACATGTACACCCCGAAGGGGTGTATATCATACACCTCCATCATTTTAATGGTGGCGATATTTTTTACGGGTCACATCGATTGACCCATCATCACACCCCACCCATTGGATGGGTGGGGTGTGTGATATACACCCCGTTTTGGGTGTACAAGTATCATTTCCCTTAATAGAGAGTTGGACCCCTTAGATCATACTCTTTTCCCAACTACCCACTAAATTCAAAAAGGTCCACTATCATCATAACCGTATATATTTTTATCTAAAGATAAAAAATCTAATAGCATGATATATATATATATATATATATATATATATATATATATATATATATATATATATATATATATATATATATATATATATATATATATATATATATATATATATATATATATATATATATATATATATATATATATATATATATATATATATATATATATATATATATATAGCTAGGCTGGAGCTATGCTGGAATACTATTAATAGTACCAAGTCATTGGTGCTATTAAGTTTTTAATCCTTGGATTAAAAAATGTGTTGTTGAGATGATAGTGGACCCTTTGGGTTTAATAGGTGGTTGGAAAAATAGTAAAATCTAACGGGTGAAAATAATCAAAAAGGTTGATCGGATAGCACCAATAACTTGGTACTATTAATAGCATAGTAGCCGGACTCTCTCTATATATATATAACTAGGCTATTATGTTATCGATAGCACCAAATCATTAGTGCTATCGAGTTTTTAGCCTTTAGATTAAATAATATGCGGTTAGAATAATAGTGATCCACTGAGAATTAGTGGGTGGTTGGTTGAATAGTATAATACAAGTGATGAAAATGATCAAAAAGATAGATCTAACGTTAAAAATATTGATAGCCTAAATCGATAGCATTCCAACCAGACTATACACACACACAAACAAACAAAGAGAGAGATGCATTCATCCAAATCGTCCATATATATTGAACGACCCTGATGGAACTCGGTGACTAGGGTTGTTAAGGAGCCGAACACGAGCGAGGTAGGGCCTCGTGTTTGGCTCGTGTTCGTCTATTTATTAAATAAGCAGAACATGAGTTTACTCGTTAAAACATCAAGTTAAAAAATTTAATTTATATTCGACTTGTTTATTAACGAGCTGAGTTCGCGACCAGCAATGTAGATTGTCAGTCCTAATACTATATTAAAAACTGAAAAAAAAATTAGAAAATTATAATATATAAACGAGCTATATCGAGGCTAAAACGAATGAGCTGACCTTAACTCATTTTGACTCGTTTATTAAATGACCGATCAATCTCAATCTCATTTCAAACCGTACACGAGGTGGATTGCCGGCCTATCAGCGACCGTTCCTCAGTCCACAAAAGAATGGAGGTTGTATAGAAAGTGGAAGAAAAAAACTTGAATGAGGAGCACCTATTCACCTTAATTGGATCCCCTCTAAATCCGTCATCAAATACAGCATCAAGATTCGGACACAAACTTTTTAAAATTCGAATGTAGGGCGAATCATTCTACTCACCAAACTGTTTCAGCAAGACGTCGTTGAGAAGTAGCATAGCAAAGATTCAAAAACACTGTGGCTTCTTGATAACACTGTAGAGGAGTCAAAAAGCTTCTGCTTGAGCGCAATATATACACTCATACAAATGTTTCACTTCACGTACCATGCACCCATATAATAATAATAATAATAATAATAATAATAATAATAATAATAATAGTATATAATAATGGCAGTGTTGTTCTTGTACGCATTATAAAAATGCGTTTGGGAGAAGCAGTGTGCCCCGGTATTTACCCAACCCCACCACCACCGCCATCGCCACCCCCACTATTGGAAAATGGGGAAGTATGCAAATTAAGAAGCGTGTACGATTGTGCAGAAAGGGACAAATTAAGGCATGAATTGATCGTGGCACCAAATCTACTCATAGTAGTTAAAGTCAATTCATTCCTACCCGTAGATACTTTCGAATTATATGTAGATTTTTGAATATAAATATTATTTTTTTATTCAAAAATTACAGATAAAACGAATAAATATTCGTTAAATTATAAATATTTTAGGTGATTTATGAGTACTCATGGGTATTCATGTATATTGTTAGATGTGTCTCAAATTTGGTCATCGTCTCAATTTTATATTTTTAATTCGCGGACAGTTTTGCGGTATGATAGATTTTAGAAAAATATTTTTGAAAAAAGAAGGATAGGATCCTATAAATTAATTTCGTTAAGAAATATTTATTGTCTTTCCTTCTTTTTTTTTTTTTTTTGCCCTAGTGAGATAATGTGATTGTACCAAGAATATTATTATACTCATTTTTCTCAGATAGTGAAACTCTCTTCGCCCATAATTTTTTTTCCGACTAATTTGTTTTTACATAAACTTTATATTATGTACATTTTGTCATGCATTTGTGATTTGTTTGCTTTATAATCGCCTTTGATTTCGTTTATGTTTGTACGCTCATCGTAATATATATATATATATATATATATATATATATATATATATATATATATATATATATATATATATATATATATATATATATATATATATATATATAAAGAGAGAGAGAGAGAGAGAGAGAGTAGAGATTAATTGTTTTTAAAAGTATAAAACAATCCATACTTGTGAATTTTTTATTATTGGATTTGTATTGGGATTAGTACTTTTGTAAAGTCAACTGAAAAGGGAGAAAAATAAAGTAAAAAATACAAATTTCAATACAAATCTAATGATAAAAAATTTACAAGTATGGATTATTTTGTGCTTTCGAAAGCATAATAGTTCTACTATATATATATATATATATATATATATATATATATATATATATATATATATATATATATATATATATATATATATATATATAGTCCGGCTACTATACTATCGATAGTACCAAGCATTTAGTGCTATCAAATTTTCTACCCTTAGATCAACCCCTTTAATTATTTTCACCCATTAGATTTTACTATTTCTCTAACCACCTATTAAACTCAAGGAGCCCACTATTATCTCAACCACATATCTTTTAATTCAACGGTTAAAAACTTAATAGTACCAATAACTTGGTACTATTAATAGTATTCCAACCTAGCTCTCTATATATATACATATATATTGTGTTTAAAATGTATAAAAATAGCAATAAACAAAGAGCTACTGTAATACCCAAGAAATCTATATCACTATACTAAATTTTGACTAAATTGGGTAAAGTTTAGTTAGGAGTGGTCTTGGCGATATTTGAGTGGTGCACTAGTTCTGGCCGGAGTTGTGCCAGCGCTACCTCTGGCGCCTTGGCTCGGGATCGAGAGCATCAGCCACCTTCTGCTAGACCCCAAGAAGCCCTCCACCAAGCCTCGAGCCCCCTCGATCAGCCACGAAGTCACAATAGGAAACCCTAGTTTCCTTCTTCTTTTTTTTTTTTTATCTCGGCTGAGCTTGGCTGTGTGCCACCGCCACCTCTTTCCGCCGCCGTCAAGGCATCCAGTTGACTCCCCCTTGTCGAGACAAACCTCTAGGTTCTTTTGGTGGGATCTCTGAGCAGCAGGATCTGCCCTGACCCTCTCCATTCTTATTCTAGGTGCAGCCAAAGTTGTCTCCTCCGGCCATTGCTGCCACCAGCCGTCGGCAAATGACCTAGTGGAGCTCTTAGCACCCCTCTGGACCCCCTCGTGCTGCTGCTTGCCTTTCCCTTCCACCTGAACCCGAGCACAGTGAGAAAGCCTAACCCGAGCCCTATAATTCTTATTTTTGGCCACTTTGCTCCAGTGATATTTTCGGCGACTCCGCAACTCTTATAAGGTGAGCCCTCGACTCCCCTAGACCTCCTGAGCATAATGCTTACTATAGTTGAACATATCTTGGACATCCAGTGATGTTCTTGCATTATGTGATCTTGATCTTCACGTAGGCGGGCCCTAGGCTCTTTCTGGCCTTTGGGCACTCCTTGGACGGTGAGAATGGGACTTAGTAAGTCGAGGCCTTTCTCTTAGCACCCACTGTCACGCCCCGGGGGCGATACTGCGCCCCGGCTCGCCAACAGATCCGCCGCCCATACGGGAAGCCCCGTATAGGCGTAGCGACTAGCCTGCAAAGAAACATCTACACTAGCAGATATCAGAGCTGAAAGAGAAAAAGCTGGAATAAAATACATAAAATAAAACTACAACTCACAAATATACAGACCAACCTCACCAGAACACAAGAGTCTCTCAGAAAAGCAGGAAAGAAAGGTACAACTCAAAACCTCACTACAAAGTCACTCGACACAGCACACACCAAAATAGTACAGGGGTACATCTACTCACACACTGAAGATGACAGGAAGGGAACTATCTCGCGACTCCCTTACCTCGGTCTGAAGGAGCTGGATCAGCAACAGGAGCTGCAGGAACCGGAGCAGAAGTCCCTGGGGAGAAGACACCACGACGGGTGTGAGAACTACATCCCACAGTAGTTCTCAGTGGGTGCCACCAACAAGCCCGACGGTCTGCCCACTAAGTCTACCAGAGGTAAAAAGTAACATATGCAGTGCTGTATGGAAAGCTGGGGAAAGTAACTCTACAGCTACTATGCCTCTAACTAGATGCTCAACAGTGGAACAGAAAGACATGATGCCACAACTAACTCTCCTCCCTGATCACCCAATCTAAACTGACTGCCTCATCGGGTCCAGTCAAACCTGCGCCAACCTACTGCCGTTACGTCCCGGAGGAGCGGACTTACGTAGGACGTCCATGGCTGCCAACAAAAGCACAGCCAGAGGGACAAATGCAACAACAAGTCGCGAAAGAACATCTCAAACTCACGCCGGTATAACAACCCCATCTCGCCTACTCCGGAGTGGCACTCGAGGGGAGCGACCCGCTCGAGTCAAAGTAACCCATAACAAGTATCTCTGTAAAGTATCTCTGTAAAGCTCAAATGTGGCTCATGCAGGCTATGATCCAAATCCTCGATCAACAAGATCGGCTAACAAACAAATCACTGACTCACTCACTGGCTGGAATCTACACAACTGAGACTCACTGTCACTCTGACAACTTCCAAGAACCCAGATCTACCATCACTATCACTCTCCCAAATAAATCAGATCTACAGACTGCTATCAACTCTACTCGGTCCCCAGACACGAGTGCAAATGCATCCCACAACCACCCGACCTCTCGGCCCACAACTCGGGCGAGGAAAAGCTAAGTCCATAGTGAAATGAAGTATCGTGATGTGGAATGTCTAGAGCAATAAAAACCTAGCCCAAGTTGGAGTTTTCTACAGACTGGCTGAACAAGATGTATATGACAGGGGTGCTAGGTCAAGTTCCAAGATTTCACTACTTAACATAAAGTAGGAATCAAAAGATTCAACAACTGATATACAAGATACAACATACAGTTTTACACATGCTATTACTCCAATTTCTAACATGCATGATCCTACACACATAGAATTAGTACACAGTCTAGAGTTCTTGGAAGCAAGGTCACCCACCTGAAAGTGCTAACTGCCCGGAATCGTACAGCTGAGAAAGCCCAAAACAGTCAAATCACAAATCCCACCAAGCCAACAACACGGTAGAAGTGCTCACAACCTCCTGGGTACAAACATACACCAAAATTACACTTTAATCCACAAAAATTCCACATTCCCAAAATCTGTGGTGAACAGTCCCATTAACACGAAATTTTCACCTGAAAAACCTCCTCCAAAAATTCCAATAAAAATATGACGGCGATCCTCGCGAAGAGTAGATGTCGATAGAGTCCTGAAACGTCGAATTCCGATGTCCGGATGAGAAGATAAAAATCCGACAAGAAGGTGATGTCCAATTTAACCAACAGTCGCAAAGGGGGTTAAAAAATGTACCCAGAACCCTAAGAAAAGCTCGGATCCAGAAAAAGTGTCCAACACGGAAAATGTAGATTTACCTCTTACGAAACCGTCACCACAGAAATCGTCCAAAAATAACGTCGGGGTAGCCCGGTAGACCTCCCAGACTAAACTGCGACGGAAAAGGGACTCCAACAGTAAATCGTCGCTCCGCACCCCGATGCAGAAGTCGCCGTCGTCGCGGCCTCCAAAAATCCTGAGCTTCCGCCAAAAGATGCACAAGAGGGAGAGAAACAACTTTAGTGAAGAACACAAGTGGAGAAACCCTCGGGAAAAGGCTCCAAGGCGAGGCCCAAGAGGCCTATTTATAGGCCTCACCCGGAAAAAGCCAAAAAAACAAGTCATTGGGCTTTTGGGCCCAACTTTCGGGCGCCCGGAACAATCGGGCGGCTACAGTGTTGGGCCGGCCCAACACTGTTCACGCCCGAATCCTCCTGGTGCCGCCACGTGGCCCGCCGAACAGCAAACAGCTGTTCGGGCCACTCCCAAGCTGCCACGTGGCCCGCCCCCGCACAGTAAGGCGGTAGGCGCCCGCCAACCAGCGGGTGACGCGTGGCCACCCGGTTGACCCGCCGGCCGGTCGGCGGCCGCGCCGGGCGCGCGGCATGGCCCCGACGTGCGCACGCGCCCCGAGGCGCCAGCCCAGGCCCCGTGCACCGCGCACGGTGCGCCCGCGAATCAGAAAGCGACACGTGTCCCCTACACCCGGTCCACGCATTCCACTTCGGAATTCCGTGGACTGCGCCGCGTGCACCGACCAACCGGAGGCTGCCACGTGCCCCCGCCTTGGTCCATGCACCGCCGCGCTCACCCGGTAGACCGCGCGCCTTGCGCCCGCCAATCAGGCGGTGCCACGTGTCCCTGCGCCGGGTCTGTGCACCCCGCCGCGCTGCTCTGTGGACCGCGCGCCGTAAACCGGCCAATGATAGGCCGCCACGTGGCATGCCGGCGGTCTACGGCCCCTCCCATGCACCAAAACCCACTGAAAACTTCCGGGAGTCCGTTTTTGGGCATCCAGACTCAGAATCCAACAAGCAAATAGCCGTTTTCAAGCGTTTTTCCGTGCTGAATCCATTTCCGACCTCTGTTGGGCCTAATTCTTTTCCGAAATTTTGGCAAACCCAGCCGAAGGCCAACACAGCTAAAATATCTCAAAGGGTCCATCTGTGGCATCCCATTGATGCACCATGGGCCAGATACACCAACACTAGGTGCTCCAACAATGGATTCATCGGAAGAACGTTGCATGGGAATCAGGGCCACTACACCCACGGTTCAATCCGAAAGTCTTCGGATCAAGGTAACAAGCCTAAAAATCCTAAATAGTATATTATTATGCAAATTTATGGAAATGTAAGGGTCTAGATGCAATTGTAGCCACTTGGACTACCTCGAACAGCATGCATGTGACCTCTAGACTGTTCATTCGAGGTCCGGTCTGGTGGCTTTCGATAGGTTAAAATTGATTTATGAGTCGTAAATCAACGAAATTGCCAATTTATCATCGTTTCGGCGTGAAATCCGCAATTCGAGCTAGTTAGTGGATCATTGTTGATCGCCAAGAGTTATTGGCAGGTCTTGACGCTGTCCTGGTTGATCTAGTGACTTCCAATTCACGTTGGTGACTTCCGAAGCCGAAAATAGCGATTTCGGTCGATAAATCGGTAACTTATGGCACAGTTGGAGTTATGATGCCACGATGATAGTTGTTGCTTCCCAAACGCCTTAAACGGAGTGTTCCAGGGCATCAGATGAAGTTATGGTCATTTCAGTAGCTTATAAGCTCTATTCGAACCATTACCAGTTGATCGACAGATTATCAAAAATTCCAATGAATTCTGGGAATTAGACAGAACTGCGTGGTTTAATACTGTGATATCTTGTGAGTCATTGGGTTGGGTTGGGTTTTTGTCAGCCAGTGTTCGACCTGTGGTTTTGGTTTAGGCCCGAGCAGTCAGGAGCCTCCACGAGAGTTGAGCAGTGGGTTGCTGGATCGCTTGCACTAAGGTGGGTATTTCGACTTGGGCATTAGCATAGTATCACCTCACTTGGTACCGTACTCGATCGGACCCTTAAGCCCTTTTGTAGAAACTAAGAATTTGAAATTCTAAAGTTTAAATTTTAACTTGAAAAGGTTTAAGCTGTGAATAATAGCTTGGAAAAATCCTGAATGTTCTTGCGAAAGTGCCTAATTTGACCGATCTGGACCCGAAGCTAGCGATGTGAATACTCTTGTTGATCGGTCTCATCGAGTTGAACGAGATGGCGTGATCTAATTTTGAATTTGACTAGCCTAGATCATCAAAAAGCGTGTCAAATTATGGTTTTCATTGTTTTGTTGGTGTATTTGACCTAACAAAGCCCTAACTCGATGAACTAAATTCACTACTTGCGAGCCGAATGTTGTGGTGTTGTCTGTTTTTATGTTCGACAGCCCAAAGGTCTCAAAAAGCGTGTAAAATAGGAGATTTTAGTGTATTTTTGCTAAAACCTCAACATTTTATGCATGATTTTTCACCAAACTTCCTGGGGAGGGACTTTCTAGCATCTTGTACCTTTAATAAGGGACCTAAGTGCTAATTCTTAGAGTACAAGGGTTACTTAGCATTTTGTTACATGGATTATATGAATCCAAGATTCACTTTGGAACCCTAGCCACCCACGACCTCTCTAGCAACCGCCACTTCCCCCTCACATCCTTTCTTCTTCTGCTTCCTTCCCCGAGCCCCGTTGTCGCCAGCCGCTGCCAGAGTTGGTCGAAAAAGATGAAGAAACTATTTTCTTCTTTGTTGATTTCGGGTTGGAAGGTTAGGGAGGCAACGATTCACCTCTAGCCTTCACCCTGACTCATTTGGGATCTTTATTATGGCACCCTCGGAATTTAGATCACTTCTATATATAAATGATATAATATGATTAAATCTCTTAACCCAGCTATAGCATTTTGGATGGTAGCAACGCCCAAGACGTTAAGAGGGTTAAACGTGCTAGAGCTAGAGTAGTTCTAGGATGGGTGACCCCCTGAAAAGTTGGGGCGTCATAGTTGGTATCAGAGCCAATCACCAGCCAAAAATGTGAGATGAGTCGGTTGAGCCAAGGTTATATAGCGGGTAGAGCCCGGCTCACCGGCTAATGACCACTGTGGGTGGACTACAGCTTCCCACAAAGTCGGCTAAGGCTAGCGAGACGAGTCTCACATCGCCTGGTACTTGTGAATGTGCCTGAGCTTGACGTGGACGTCAGGACTTAAAGGGGGGAAGAATGTGATACTCTCAGAATTTGGATTAGTCCTATATATAAATGATATAATAGGACTAAATCTCTTAACTCGGGGACCTGGATATGTTTATGTTATTGTGGATTATGACTATGCCAAACCTTGTGGATGTATTAGAGTAGAGAAATTATGTTTACAGTTATGTTCTATTAATTATTATACCTCCTCTGATTGATTATTTGTACTCTGATTTTTTTTTTTTTAAAAAAAAAGAAAAAAAAAGAAGTTGATCGATTTTCTAAACTCGGGGCGTGACATCAATGAACTCTAGGGTTATAGTGTTTTATGTGAGTGATGTCCCTAGTGACATTTGGCGACCCTGGTGTGATAGACATAGGTGAGTAAACTTCAATGAGAAAACAAGAACCTCTAACCTAAATTGGTGTCCTAAGGGCACCCAAGCTATCCTAGAGTAAATAATCTAGGATAAAAGAGAATGAGAATTGGCACCTTCAGATTTGAAAGTCGTAATTTAGGGGTAGCGTGCCTAGCGGCTCTTAGGGCATGGGGCCTATCGGACGAGGTACTTCCGAAAGGTATAAAAAATGAAAAGAGTAAAATTGACACCTTCGAATTTGACACTCATCATTTGGGGTAGCGCGCATAGCGGCTCCTAGGGCACGGGGCTCATCGGGCGAGGTACTTCCAAAAGGTTAACAAGAGAAATTTAAAGTGCAAATGGTGTCTTTGGATTTGAGACTCGTCAATTAGTAGCATGACTACTAGGGCATTGGCCCATCGGACGAGGTACTTCTAAAGGGCTAAAGAATTAAAGAAAAATGTAGAGTGGTCAAGGTAGCCGGGTTAGATGTAACCCTAGCATAGCGACATAGTGGCCGAGTATGGCATAGTAGCCTAGTGTGGAATGGTATAGTGGCAGTTGTTTTGGAGCATGTCTAGTAGTGTAGAGATTTTATACTTGCATGTTAATATAGCCTTTACTGCTTTCCATATTATATATCTTACTACTATTACTTTCATTGGACCAAGAGGTGTAGAACATATTTTCTCGGTGGTTGAACCCACTAGGAACTATTCGTAATTCTCACACCCCGTTGGTTACCATTTTTACAGATCCAAATACCGCCGGCAAGGCACATGGCAGGGGCAAGAGCCCGGCAGCTTGGAGACCTAGAGGGCCTAGCAGGATCATCACTTTTTTGGGCATTTTGAGTGAACTATGTACTGTGAGAAAAAATGTAAAAAATTATAATTATTGTTTAAACTCATTTTGAGAGAAAGTTGTAATTAACACTATGTTTTGTGATTCACTCTTGTACCTTTCTTTCAGATGCATGTTAAATTGTTGTTTAAATGAATGAACGTTTTAGTGTAACAATTTTTACACTCTGATATAGTATCTCATTGTACACTTGTATTGATTGAGATGGATGTTCCGCTCCTTTGGGGTATAGAGAGGTCATGCCCGATTGGCGTGCCCAAACTATCCAAATTGGCCGTCTCGGGGCGTGACAACTTCTATATATAAGGTTGGTTGCTACAACAGATGCATAATAGGTACCGCCACTTCATGCAGCCAATAGGGAGGCAAAGGTCCAACGGGCACTTTAACCTTTCTTAGGTTAACTAATGGATCAATACCTAGGTAAGGCATTTAAGGTGTTAGTCGTTGAACCAATTCCCAACTACGGCATTTAATAAAAAAAAATTAAAAAGAAAAATAAAAGATAAGGTTAAGTGATAGTGAACCGATCTGGGCATCAGCAAGAAAAATCGAGCGGCGGCAACAGGGAGAGCCGAGCTACACTAGGCGTCAACAAGAAGAGCCGAGCACCAGGTGTTAGCATGAAGAGCCGAGTGGCACCAGGCGATAACAGGAAGAGTTGAGCAGCACCAAACATCAGTAGGATGAGCCTAGTGAATATTGAGCCACTCAAGAGGCTGAAAGGCCAAATAAGAAGTTCTAAATCATTTTAAATAAATAAAGCTCCGGCCACTGAGGTTCACGCTCTGACGCGTCACTATTGAAGAACGTCCTTTTCACCCGTCGAAGAAACCCCACGCCACACAACACCAAACCCCGATCAACACACACACATAAAAAAACACTAAAAAAATTGATATGAAATCAAAGAAGAGAAATCAGAAAGAGCAAACTCACATCGGACCCCAAACGCGTCAACCACAGCAGAGGTCACCCCACTATCCGTATGGTAAACCACAGCACAGCTAGCAACACCCCACCACCGCCATGCTCTATGGCCATGACCATATTCCACTCTTGAATTCCATAGTGAGAGAAAGATAGAGAGAGAGAGAGAGAGAGAGAGAGAGAGAGAGAGAGAGAGGGCTTTTGAAAGCAGGAGATAGGCAAAGGAAAAGAAATATACGACGGAAAGAGGGAGAAGAGTGAGGGAAGGGACAAACCCAGTATGTGTCTTTTCGTACAGTAGCTTCATCGTCCCATACCGCTGATGGCGACGAGGGTAGTTGCTACTACAGCGATGTGATGGAGGAAAAGAAAAAGAAAAAATACTAGGGGTTCCGTAGAAACTTCCAGTCGCCCTATGTCATCCAAGACTGTAGGCACACTTTGACGACGATGGATCCGAGTGATGGGATATGAAGCAGGAGAAAAGAAGATGATAAGGGAGAGAAGAGGGAAAGGTTGAGGAAGGTACGAAGAGAGAAAAAGATAGGCCAAGAGGGATTGAGAAATTAATGGAAACATGAGAGAAGAGAGAGAGAGAGAGAGAGAGAGAGAGAGAGAGAGAGAGAGGACCGAAATAGGAAACAGAGAAAGCATGAGAATGAGGGGAAGAAACTGGGCCTATCCTATGCTGACGTAAACTTATGAGAAATCTTCATACTCGCAGGATGCAGAGAAGGCTTCTAAAGGCTGCCAATTCATAAATTTATGAATACTAATATATTCTATGCAATTATTATTTGCTTGTTAATAACTTGGAAATATATGGTTCAGTATTTATTATATTCCAATAATTCTTCATACTTTCTATTGAAAATATTCAAATCATTATCGTTCAACTCAAGTTGGATGATTGTAAAAAGTGTTAGTGAAATAGTGAAATCTTTATATATTCTCTTCTGGCAGGAATACTAGATTATCATGGGTTATGGGGTTTTCTCATTCGCTTGCTTAATAAAAATCATTAGTAGTTCGCTACTAAGAATGTACTAGCTCCTAACAACCTCCCAACCCAAATTTCTTGATAAATTAGTAAAAAAATTATCATTTTAAATATAAAATATAAAATATTCTTAGAATATTACAAACTTTGAACCAAACTATCCTTAAATAATTTGGACTAACATTGACCAATAATTTGTTAATACTAGTGGGATATATCGATCCGTAAGTTGTTAATACTAGTGAGATATATAGATCTATATATACATTTGGTAACGAAATCAAATTGCTAACTAGAATTGTCAACTAGGTTTCACATCGACTTGTGATTACAAACTATGTGCACAATTCTGCCTAACAAGGATGTAATTACGTGTTTGGCCTCCTGAAACTTCTACAAACTAAGTTGTGATGCCCTATTTCCCAAGGGTCACCCATCCTAGAATTACTTCAGTCCTAGCATGCTTAACACTCTTAACTTCCTGGGTCTAATGTCACGCCCTAAGACCACTTATTTGGTGGGTTTGAGCACACGCATAGACCGCCGAACAAACAGAGTCTTTCCTATCCCCCCAAGGCGTGCACATAGTCAGTGTATGAATTTCAACGAAATATATAATCATACAACCAGGTAGAGAGAGCATATCACATAGCGAGAAATGTAAACTTAACTACACATTTAACTAGTACATTTATACATATCACAAATCTTTTATATATTACAATACATTTTACAAAATAAAATCTCTGCAAGTTCGTTCCAAAATGAAATACAAATACTCTCTCATTGTACATGGTGACCTATACCGGAGGCCACTATCTAGGGCGCTATGCCCTTGCCACGATCATGTGTCGTCGCGCTCGATGAGGGTTCTACAAAACAGAGTGAGAACTAAAAGAAGTTTCCAGTGGGTTTGGTCCCGACCTGGGCACCTCTCCCACTAGGTCTAATTAAGGCATAAGTAAATAGATAAAGAAAACTATAAACAACTATACTATATGTTGGTAGAAAGAACACTACTCTACACCTTACCAATATGTATCAATACTATACTCTGTATGACTCACCAATCATAGCCCAATCATCACGCTCGTCTCATGTCGAGCTAACTCATATCATCGGACCCATGGTGCCATCACTAGAGATGTCAACGGGTCGGATTCGAGGCAGATTTTCAAAAACCTGAACCCGAACCCGAGTATCAAACCCAAAACCCGAATTCGACGGATTTAAAAAATTCATATCCAAATCCGAACCCGACCAAAAATCCGAAACTCGAACCCGAATCCGAACCCGAAAAACCAAACCCGAAATAATTATTTCTCCATTTTTCTTTACAATATTTCGAAACATATTACATTTAATCTAAATTTTTAAAATATAAATTTAAATATAATATCAAATATTTATATACACATATTATGTAATGTAAAATCAATTCGGGTTCGGGTTGGGTTAGGGTTCGGATTTGGTACAGTCAAAATTCATATCCGAATCCAAATCCATCGGGTTTTCATTTTTTATATTCGTCTCCAAATCTATATCCATTTAACATCGGGTAAATCTATTCTGTTCTGATTTGAGTCCGAATAAAATTTTGGGTATCCGTACCCATTGACATCCCTAGCCATCACCAACTAGGGCCGTCTGCTGGGAAACATACCTCTATCCATAAACGTGCACTTCATAGCGTACTACCCATGAGGAGCGACCTCCATGAGCCAAACGGACTATATGAGTATGATCCCGTCTTCCAATCTAGAGGACTCACCAAATCATAATGATACTACCAGAGAATCCACTATCCCCAGTGTCTAGCTCATCCACAAGCTCTATCCAATACTAATGCAGCTAACGCTCTATGTACTAGAGATGCCACTCGATCGATCTAGGTTGTCATTCACTAGGTTCTGTTCAATCCTATGTTGTCACTTAGTTTTACCACATATTTTACTAAGTTCCACACTAACCATTTAATGTGATTCTAGGGTTTTTGTTTTGGAATGACCTAATTCTCATGCCTTCCACATTTTGGATCTTTTGACTCGTGTTACCCAATTCAGACTTGGAAGCATGTTAGGAATCACGATCACACACATAACTAACCCCACATGTATCAAATATACATAAACCAATATATAGTCTAATATAGGAACTTCGACGTAGAAAGACATCCATCCATTTCAGAAAGCACCACCCACCTCGTATCAATGCCAAACGTTGGAGAATCTGAGGAATCTGGATTCCAATCTCATCTGGGCACTCTCTTGGGGTAACGAAGGCAAAAACAGCATTTTGGGGTCATTTCTCTAAATCAATCACTGTAATGCTGTCACCTATGAAATTAAACGTGTTAGGCGAGTTTTTAGGGTCCACAATTAGGAATTTATAAGATCAAAAGAGATCAAAACCCATGATTTTCAAAAATCCTCTTTAAAAATTCTAAAATCTAATTTCTTGGATTAAACCGCACAGATCTCAAAGATTCTAACAAGAATCTTGTGGGATCCTTAAATATCTCAATTTTAAAGGATTTAATGTAAACCCTAACTCAAATTTTCAAAAATCCTCCTCACCTCTCAAGAAAAACGAGCTCCAAAGCCTCCTTCTTCTCCTCATTTTTCTTTTCTAAGCTTTTTTCTCTTTAAACCCTAACTTGGAGGTGGGTTTCTAGAGAAAGAAGGAGAAGAGAGGGTGTAAGGGAGAGATAGAGAAAATGAGTGTGTGTGAGCGTGTGTTTCAAGTGAAGGGGAAAGACAATGAGGGGGTTAAATCCCTCTTTTTCCATCCTTGAAGTGGTCCGAACCCGGGCTGGTTCTTTCCAAGTGGACCGGTCCGTGGGAGGCGGACCAATCCCCAAAGGGACCTCCCGCAGGGTAGACGTGTCACGCCCCGGAACCCGGGCTCGCCAACAGATCCGCCGTGCACACGGGATTTCCCGAGTACACGAAGCGCTGGTAACCTGCTCAGATATCGGATGTACAATAAAGGAGCATAATACAGAGCTGAAATAGAAGAACCACATAATATCTTATACTGGGACTAAAAATAAACTGTAATATGTACAATAATCTCCCAGCTCACCAAAATAATACAACCAGCTGGCGAAAACCCGACTCAAAATAAAAGGAGAATATCACAGTCTGAGTGAAGGGTACAACGTCTATCTACAGCTCTCAGTCTCCCAGGAGATCTATCTACTCAGCGATCCCCTTACCTTTATCAGCCGCTGATAGCCTAGCAGCTCCCGCAGACGACTCTGCAAAATAAAGAAGAAGAAAGAGAAAACAATAATGGGGGTGAGAACTACCAGATAAACCAGTAGCCTCCCCTAGTGGGCAAAACCTCAACTCTGACGCACCCACTAGGACTACTAGAGGCCAGAAAGGAAAAAGTGGTAAGGCTGTAAGCAGAACTGCTGAATAAAGGGGAAACCACCACTAGCATGCCTCTAAATGCAGTGCCAAAAGGAATGACTGTATGTATGCCTCAGTATCTAACATGCCTGCCTGAATAAACCCAATCTTATGTCACCAGTAAAACTGGTACTGCCTGCTGCGCCTTGCCTGCCCAAATCGGGTATGCTGGCCAATGCATAACACCGATAGGGAATGAGAGTCTCAAGGACTCAAGCCTGCCTGTAACACACTCCGGAGTGGCACTCGAGGGGAGCGACCCACACGAGTAAAAGTACCTCAGTAATAAGTATCATAAGTGTCGTAAACAGCAGGACTGGATCATGACTATGATCAAAGTGGAAAAAGCCATCCACTAAGAAACCCTGATCTGATGCCATAGTACTCAATAAGTGGGAAAAACCATCCACTAGAGAAAAACCCGATCCCCTGCTGATGCCTAAAATAAACCAGACTCAACCCCATTCTGATGCAAGGATAAACATCCGGCCGACCGCCTACAGTCCGCGGTCACCGCAACACCCCACAAGTTTATAATCTAACATAACCTTGGCTATACTATCCCAAACCCCTGCTCATACTCGAGCGACAAGCAACTGAAAGCAAAAGAGAGCAATAAAACATGTCAAGTCTTAATATGATAGTGTAGCAATAAATAGTGGCCCTACCTGATGTCCGGGCATGCATGCAACTGTCTTTATTTTAGAAGTTGTAAAATAGTGTCAAAGATTTGAAAAGATTGATTTACTGAATAAAAGTCATTTGCATGCGAGATTATAGCCTTTGTCTCAATCACAGTGTCCCAATATAAGTCATCATATCATCTGTGGGGTTATATTAATTTTTAGGAGAGTTCGTCCCAGCGGTTCTCATCAATTGTCCTGTTAGTAGTCCTGTTAGTAGTCCCAATAGTTCTCATCAATTTAGTTTGTCCCAATTGTTCTCATCAATTGTCATATTAGTTTGTCCCAATTGTTCTCATCAATTGTCATATTAGTTTGTCCCAATTGTTCTCATCAATTGTCATATTAGTTTGTCCCAATTGTTCTCATCAATTAAATTTTAGGGGAGTTCCAGTAATCCCAGTGAGCTTGTCAAAAATGAGGTAAGCAACAACCGCCCACCTCGAGCAGCTCAAACTACACCTCAGGTAGTCTCCTGGTTGTCCACAGTCCCCTAGAACTGCTGTCTGCCGAAAACGGTGCCCTACAGCAACACACATTGCACAGGGTGTAACTATAGTATTCATAAAAATACAGCTTTTGCTGTTTTTCAAATGGCACGAAAAGAGAGGAGTTTTTCACCTCTGTATAGTGCTCATAAAAATCCAGAAAAATTACGGTTGCGTTCCTCGCGAAGAGTAGATCAAAATCGACTCTTTAAACATCTCGATCTGATGCTCCTACGCCAAGATAAAAATCGGAGAAGTTGACGCTGCCTAGAAATTTCCACAGCAAAAAGGGGGGTCAAAGAGACCTCGGGAAACGTGCCAAAAGTACGAAATGGAGCAAAGTGATCAACACGGAAATCGAAGCCTTACCTCTTAGGAACGCGCTGTCGCAAAAATCGTCCAAAAATTCCTCCTGGTTAGCCCACAGGGAATTTTCGACGGAACTGCGACGGGAAATGGGCCGAAAAAGAAAACCGTCGCAGTGCGCCGCGTCGCAGATAACTCACTAACTGTAACTCCAAAAATTCTGAGATTTGGAGGAGAGAGAGAAGAGAGAGAGAGGAAGAAATTTCGTAGAGGGCACTTTCTCTGGTTCTCTCTCTAAGGGCTCGAAAACCGAGGTGCAAAGAGAGGGGGGTGGGGGGCCCTATTTATAATGGGCTGAGGCTCCACACAGGATCGGATCCGAACAGGAAACACCGAAACGGGCCAACCAAAACGCGCCACGTGTCCACAAAACAGGGAACAGCCTGTGCAAGGGCCACTCAGAAGACGCCACGTGTCCACGTGGAGCACGGGCCCGGTCCCCGCGCCGGGTCTTCCGGAAGATGTCGGCCAATCCGGGTGTGCCACGTGTCACAGTCCCCGTGGGCTTCTAGAAGCCGGCCAGCCAATCGGGAGCCGCCACGTGGCACGGGGGGTATTCGGTGCTCCCGGTGCACGCCAGGCCCATGGACCGCGCACCCGAGCCCCCGCCCGCGCCTGCGCCGCCGCCCTCTGCCGCTGTGCCGCCGCTGCGCCGCCGCCCGCCGCCGTGCGCCGCCGCCCGCCGCCGCCCGCCGCTCGCCGGAACAGTAATTCCGGCGGCCGGAGTTACTGTTCCGGCGTGAACAGTACCGAGGTGCCGAAAAATTAAAGTAAATATACCGTTTCGATCGTTTTCGTGCGCTGAGTCCAAATACGACGTCCATTTTGCCAAATTCTCATCCGAAATTTTGCCGAAAGCTCCCGGAAAATTCTATTTGCTCCGATTTTCGCGCAGAGTCTATATTAAATATCCAATTTCGATTCTACAAGCTCTGCTTCACCGGATAAGCTCCCTACAGTCACTGTTTAATGTTGCACAGTTCCTGCGGGAGTCCGGATCATCACAAGACGCATGGGGTTCGGACCGCCCTCCATGGTCTGGTCCCCGAAAGTTTTGGCCATCCTGCCAAGCGGGGAGGGTCCGAACCTTCCCTTTGGAGTCTGGACCTAGCTGCCAAGGTCCGGACCTAGCTGCCAAGGTGTGGGAGAAGGTCCAATCCCCGAACTCAACTCTCAAATTTGAAAATTTGAAAATTTGAAAATTTTTATATCTTTACTCCCCGGAGTCCAAACTCTCATTCAGATGTTTCGAAACTCTTGGAACACCATTTGGACGTTGCCAAAATCACTTCTAACTGAACATTGCCCAATTTGGTCAAAGTCTAGTGTAATGATCTGAAATTTCTTGAGTCTTACACCTAACTACCATATAAAATTCTATAGCTGAATTAAGAGATTTAGCTCTATTATATTCTGTATATTCTTTATATATGACTATTTCATATCATGTGGGTATCACATTCCTTTCTTTTTTAAGCCCCGACATCCTCATCAGGATCAGGTACACTCACAAGCACCAGGCGATGTGAGATTTATCTCGCTAGCCTTACATGCAATGTGAGACTTGTTTCGACAGCCTTACAATGCCTCCTCCTGCTAGTCTTAATCGATATTGTGGGGAGCCACGCTCCACCCACAACAGCCATCAGCCATAGAGTCGTACTCTGCCCACTGTATTACCCTGACTAAGTCGAGACTCATCTCATACTTCTGCCCAGTGATTGGTTTTGATACCAACTATAACGCCCTATTTTTCGAAAGTCACCCATCCTAAAATTACTCCAGTCCTAATACGCTTAATCCTCCTAATCTTTTAGGTCTAACTATTGTCCAAAATATTATAATCGGGTTAAAAAGTTTAGCCCTATTATATAGTTTATATAAGATTATTTCAAATACTGAAAGTGTCACCTAAGTGCTATTTAAAAAGGCACCAACATTATCGTAACTTAGCATTAGTGTTTGGTAAAGTATTTGTTAAACTAAGAAGAGACGTTGCAATACTTTTGTTGTAACAATAAGCAAAAATGAGAGTATAAACCCTCAAAAAATAAAAGCTCTAATTTAATACTTCTTATTAAATATTAATCTTGGTTTTTTTTAATAACACGACTACAAATATCACTGTAATACAGCAGGAATTAAAAGACTCAAAGTCTCTCCTGCGACACATAAACCACAATGTGTCGGATTGGACTTTTTTTTTAAAAAATAATTTTATAGATTTTTAAAATTTGTAAAATAATTATATGTAAATTTTTTTTACAAAACTAATCCTACTTCTGTCAATTCGGCACTACGCTGGTGTGGCGGCCTGAAGGCGGTGAATGGTTCACCGCCTTCAGTGTTTTTGCTGAAGACGGTGAATCATTCACCGCTGATTCACCGCCTTCACAAAAATCCTGTGAAGGCGGTGAATCATTCACCGCTTTGAATGTATATACTGAAGGCGGTGAATGATTCACCGCCTTCAGTATAAATGCTGAAGACGGTGAACCATTCACCGCCTTCAGTACATACACCAAAACTTAGTGCAATTTAGCATTCGTTCAGTGCCTTTAACTTTAGTGTAATGCTAAAGGCGCTGAATGATTCATCACCTTCAGAAGAAACACCGAAGGCGGTGAACGATTCACCGCCTTCAGGTCGTCAATCACCCGTGGCGCCGAGCTGACAAAAGCAGGATTAGTTTTACAAATATTTTTTAAGTAGAATTATTTTGCAAATTTAAAAATTTATAAGGTTATTTTAAAAAAAAAGTTCTGTCGAATTGGTTACGGCAAACTAATTTAAGAAATTCGAAATGAAAAAAGAAAAAAATAGGATAAAAAAATATTCATGAAAATATTAATTTATTTTTTGTAATATAAAAAATTTAAATTAGAATTTTTGTTTTTTAGAGTTTCAAATATTCATCTTTGCTAATATTAAGAAGAAAACTTTACCAGTAGCTATGGACAAAAGCACTTAGAATCCATCACTCTTAACAGATATGTAACTACAAAAGCTAGGGTCAAAACCAGCACTGGATAGCATTGGTGGAATTTAGTGACAAACAAGGATTCCATGCATGTAACATGTTTTAACTTTAGGGAAGAGGTATCTAGTGAAGGAATCTAGAGTTTGCTAAAAGCCACATTTATACCAAAATGAACCATGGAAGTTAACCAAAATGAACCATGGTTAATATATGCATGAGTTAATATATTGAATAGGTTTCACATTATAGTAATAAATGTTAAATCGAAACGGCAAAAAGTATAGTCAAAAAAAAAATGCAAGAAAAGAATATATATATATATATATAGTAAAATTTACGTAGTTCGGTTATCAGTCTATATCTACGGACAAAGACGAACAATAACTTTATTAATGCCAAAGAAAAAGTACAAAAAAATTTCTCTCAAAAGATGTGAACTTTAATTACATCCGAAACGTCGTAATTCACATCCGTACAAATGATTCTGAAACGGCTCGGCTCGGCTCAGCTCGCCGTCCATTGTGCAAGAGGCCAACGCCGCTACTATGTAGTGACACCCTCGCCGTCCAATGTGCACAAGGCCAATGCTACCACTTACCGGCACCCAACACATTTTTCTTGAGTTGCTTAATTAATTAGAGCATAATTTTTAATTAAAATATTTTTTGATCAACGACATTAAATTAATAAAATAAAAAATATATTTATAATAGTGGCTAAATTTTAATATTATTAAAAATATAAATTTATTATAATTAGGTATAATTTAAACTTAATTTAACGGAATATTTAAAACATAATAAAATTAGAAAATTTTACGCACTACAATAAAATTATGTTATAGCGATACTTTTAAGTATTTTTAAAATTTTAAAAAAATATCGTTGGCAAAAATATCGACATTTATTGTTAGTGTTGCTATATGTGCCGTCGTTAGGGTGTATAGCGATATATTTTTGTAATGCGTCCTAAAAATGTATTCCTATAATCTAATTTTGAATATAGATGAAATATAGATATGATACTTATACAAAAGTATCACAAACATGTGTTTCTATAATCTAATTTTATTATAGTGACGATTTTAAAGAATACGAAACATAACTAACTATAAATATTGAAAATCAGATACGCAGATAATATGGTAGTAAAAAACTATTCTATGCTCTCTAGCCAGTTTTGTAGGTAGTGTGTGGTTGTTTCTATGTTAAGCTGGAAAAGTCACCATAAAGAAATTCTTCTCAGAATAAGTAAAACTAACGCTCTTACTTAGTATTAGTAAAATCCCTTTTTCTTTTTTTTTTTCCTTTACCCCTTCCGTGGCCTTCACTATCCATATAACATATTATTACTATCGGAGTGTTATCAACTCTCTCCGTTTAGATCATAACATTCTCATCGGGTCCAAATCAGATCACAAATAACAAAATTCTTCTCAGAATAAGTAAAACTAACGCTCTTACTTAGTATTAGTAAAATCCCTATTTTTTTTTTTTTTTACCCCTTCCGTGGCCTTCACTATCCATGTAACATATTATTACTATTGGAGTGTTATCAACTCTTCCCGTTTAGATCATAACGTTCTCGTCGGGTTCAAATCAGATCACAAATACAGAACTAGATCACAAACACATAACAGATCAGGAACCAGATCACTAACACAGAACAGTTCAGATTATCAGGTGATTTGAGATTCTAGATATGGTTCTTATGAATTAAAGAGGTGGCTTCCATTAAATTTATGGTGTAGCATTTTGTTCCGAATAGTATTTAACTCTCACATTTTCGGCTGGTATTCGTCTCTGATACCATTTATAACGATTCGACCCGCTGGCAATAATAACTTGTTGGGCCAAAATCATAACCCAAAATATTTAAACCAGTTATTATTACTAGCGTGTATGATCTCATATATCCAATCAGAATTTTTTTTTCATCCGATATAGTACTATCAGAGAGTTTGTTGGGATGTTACAATCCAAGTGAGCAAAAAATATTCTTTAATTTTTAAGGTTTTTCTAATTCAAACTTTTGGATAACAACCATTAGTTGAACCTTACAAATCCAAACCAAAAACTACTGTGATTTATGTTTTAGATATTTTATTATACATAAATATAAGATAGCCAAATCTTTTATGCTTCCTTTAGACATATATAGAAAACAAAGAGAATATTAGTTCAATGTATCAGAACAGTGGAATCAGATTCAGTAGAGCAATCTAGCTAGCTAGTTTTATTCTATATATATATTTTAATTGCATGATTGCTTTTGAGTAAGAAAAATGCTAAGTGTATATCCCTCGTGGGGTGTATATCATACACCCCACTCATTCAATGGGTGGGATGTGGTAAGAAATTACTTCACAATCTGTGAAGTGATTCTCTATCCTTAGATGGGTGGGTGTAGAATGTACACTTTTTTTGAAATGTGCATGTAGCATTGCTCTTTGAGTAATATGACAACCAGAATCAACAAAAGCTTTCCTATTTTGGAAGGTTAAAATAAAAAGAATAAAAAATAAGTAAAAAAAGGGGGAAAAAAAAAAGGCAACCACAAGCCAATGGCCCAAAGAAGCCTACGAAGAACCCCACTCCCATTCCCCCCACCCAAAAAAAAAAAATAAAAAAAAATAAAAATAAAATCAGTTTTTTGATAATTAGATCTAACTCAACTTTATCAAATAGTTAATAACCTTCTCTCTTCAATTGAAGTTATTATTACACAACGATTTTGTTCGTGTGTATTCTATCTAATCTTATAAAATTTTAAAACGCAAAAAAATATATTTTTTCTATTCTGGCAAACGAAAAACACAATAAAGATTAAAGACAACTTCACTCTATTCTTCAATCTTGATATTTAATTATCAAAATTAGAAGAGCGAAAAAAAAAAAATATTTAGTGTTTTGAAATTACAAAAATCATGTGCAAAATATGTAATCATAATGATTGTTTAATTAGTAACTCTGTTAAAAAAGGGAGGTCGGTTGAATGATAAAGTTTAGAGAGTTAAATTACTAAATTTAAAAGTTCATGAATTTATTTACAAAAGTGCTTAAATTTATATAGAGCTTTTAATTATATACCCCTTAATACCACTAAAAATTTTAAATTAATCCCTTATCATGCAAAATTATACACTTCTAAAATTCAATCTGTTGAATCGAAACTGCGAAAAATAAATTCAAAAAAAATAACGCAAGAAAAAAAAAAAATCAAAATTTATGTGATTCGACTGTCGACCTACGTTTACGGACGAAAATGAAACAAAATTTTTTATTGATATCGAAATTAAAATACAAAAATTAAATCTCTTAAAAAAATTAAAACTCTAATTAAATCCGAACCCGAAATTCACGTATGTGTGGAAACTCCAACATAAAGGCTCGGTTGCTTCATTTATTGAGCATGTCTCTGGTTTGAAACCCGAAACCCGAAACCCGAACCCGAGACGTCATTAACATACTCCTATATACCAACCGTCATTGGTTGCTTAATCAGCTATCACGTACGGACAAAAGAACCAACAAAACGTCTTCCTCATTGGCCTAATTAATTTTGGACTTCCGCTATTTAAAAGTTACCGACCACATTCAAATGACTGATATGTTTTATATAATATATATTTTCAAACTAAAATCTAATTAGGATCTGTAATCTAATTAAATTTTTAATTAAATTTTATTTATACCCAACAATCTAAATCTCATATTATCCTAATTTAATTAGAATTTGACTTTGATTTAGATAAATATAAATCTAGACCAAAATATAACAATCTCCACTTTTGTTTGATTTGTAGTGTTTGGCCGCTATGTTGAGGTTGCCGCAGAACTCCAACTTGACTTGAATTCTTTTCAAAACTTTTTTATGTTTCTTAGTGCTCCGTCTTCTCCAAACGCCCCGTAGGAGCTCAAGTACTGCTAACCGACACCAAATATAAACAATACTTGAACTTGGTAATAGTAAGAGACTTAGTAAGCGTATCCGCCGGATTGTCTTCAGTATCAATCTTTTTAACAGTCATTGTGCGCTTTCCGATCACATCCCGAACAAAGTGAAACTTTGCATCGATATACTTTGTCCTCTCATGAAACATTTGATTCTTAGACAAATGTAGCACTTTGACTATCCGAATAAACAATCGTCGGATCCCAACACGAAGTAAGTTCGCCAAATAAACTTCGTAGTCACATAGCTTTCTTCACACCCTCTGTCATAGCAATATACTCCGCATCGGTCGTAGACAAGGCGACGATTGGTTGTAATGAGGCTTTCCGATTAACTGCACATCCACCGATAGAGAATACATAACCTGAAAGTGATCTCCTTCTGTCCAAATCACTTAGAAAATCTGAATCAACATATCCAACCACACCATCTTTACACCTCCCAAATTCGAGATAAGTGTTAGTGTTCCACGTAGGTATCTTAGAATCCACTTAACAGCCTGCCAATGAGCCTTATCAGGATTGGTGATATATTTGCTAACCATACTCACTGCATAGGAGATATCCGGCCGTATGCAAACTATGGCGTATATAATGCTCCCAACAACACTAGAATAAGGAACATGTGATATGTACTCCCGCTCATCATTAGACTGTGGTGACAAAACGGCAAAAAGTCTGAAATGCGCCGCAAGAGGAGTGCTCATTGGTTTTGCGTCTGTCATTCCAAAACGCCTTAAGATCTTCTCTATGTATTTCTCCTATGTCAAATACAATAGTACTGACTCATTGTCCCTCTTAATTTTCATACTAAGGATTTTCTTTGCAGCACCTAGATTTTTCATCTTGAACTCACCCTTCAGTAATGTCTTTAATTTATTAACAAATATATGAAAATCCTTTATCAAGCTTCTTGAAATATACACAACTGTCACGCTTGCTTCTGGAATATTCGTGGCCTGCCATGAAAGAGTCGAAACGCTTGTACCATTGCCGAGGAGACTGCTTCAAACTATAAAGTGATTTCTTTAACTGGCAAACATGGACCTCCTTTCCTTCAACAATGAATCCATCCGGCTGTTTCATATAAATTTACCTCTCAAGTTCTCCATGTAGAAAAGTTGTCTTAACATCAACCTACTCAAGATACAGATCATACATGGCTACTAATAATAGAAGAACATGAATAGAAGTATGCCTCACAACGGGTAAGAAAATATCATTAAAGTCAACCCCTTCTATCTGACTGTAGCCCTTAGCAACTAAACGAGTTTTGTATCTTGTATCTTCCACACTGGGGATTCCGTCCTTTTTCTTGAATACTCATTTGCAGCCAACAATTTTCTTACCTGTAGGTGGTTTTACCAACTCCCATGTGTGATTCTTATGAAGAGACTCCATCTCTTCATTCATTGCCATCAACCACTCTGCAGAACTAGCACTATAAATAGCTTGATTATATATAGAAAGTTCACTATCTTCTTATCTTGTGCCACAAACAGAACATAAGAAACTAAATTCTCATAGTCGTATCTCTGTGGTGGTTTAATCTGTCTCCTCGCTCTATCTGTAGCAATGCTCTGCCTTTCAACTTGTGGTGTTTTAGTAGCTGAGGTGCCTGGCGACTGAACCTGTTCTGACTAAAAGGAACTTTGCAACTGAACTATACCATCGGTGTGGTGTCCCGAGGCCCCATGTGATTTGACGGTATGGTCGGCGGTGAGAAAACACCTATTTTTTGTGTATCGAGTGTGTTGTGCGTCAAACAGACGCCAAAAATTGACTCGGGGCGCGAAAACGGTCAAAATCGACTATTTTCGGACTAAATGGGCCTACTGGGCCCATTTTGGTAGTAGACCGGTCCACGGCCCAGGAGGTGTGCACCGGGACCAGCGAACGCGGGGGGCTGCCACGTGGCGCTGCGTGATTGGGCGCGCCGCACGCGTCACACCGCAATCACCGCGGGCGGGCCACGTGGCGGCGCGCCATTGGCTGGGCGGCGGGCGCTGGAGACCCGGCGCATCGCGCGCCGCGTGCACCCCGCCGTGCTCCCCGCCGCCACGTAGGGCGCCCCGATTGGCGGGCGCCAACTGCCGCGCGTGCCCGGGGCGCGCGAAGCGGGGGCGTGGGAGGCGTGGCGCCATCCCGCACTTCCGAGCGCTGCGCGGAGGCGACTCGGATGCGTGCCACGCGTCCGGGCGCCGCACTGTGCGGATCCGGGCGCCCGAATCCACAGCACGAATCTGAATTCCTTTTTTTTTTAGATTTCGGCTATAAATATCCTCTCTTTAAAATAATTGAACACCACATTCTTACTTTTTGGAAAGAACACAAACACTTTACGAGAATAGTCATCAATAAAAGTCAACATATATCTAGCACCACCATGAGTGTGAGTACGAGAGGGTCCCCAAAGATCAGAATGAAAATAGTCCAGAGTACCTTTGGTTCGTTGAACTGTGGCCCTAAAACTAACTCTATTTTATTTGCCAAGAACACAATGCACGCAGAAGTTCAACTATTCTAAACTCTAACTACCAAGTAAACCTCTCTCACTCAATTTTGTCATACCATAGTCACTATTATAGCCCAGTCGCATATGCCATAATCTGGTGCTATCTGAATCTGACAAAGAGAAAGAAGTCACCGCTGCTGAACCTGTCACAGTGGAACCCTATAGAATATATAACATATCGGACAACTTGGCCTTAATCATTACAAGAGTCCCTTTAGCGACCTTCATTAATCCATAAACCGAAAAATACGTAAAGCCTTTAGCATCAAGTGTACCTGTGACGCCCCACTTCCCAGGGGGTCACCCATCCTAGAACTACTCTAGCTCTAGCACGCTTAACTCTCATGTTCCTCTTGGATCTTGCTACCATCCAAAATGCTATAGCCGGGTTAGAGATTTAGTCCTATTATATCATTTATATAGAGGACTAATCCAAATTCCGGGGGTGTCACATTCTTTTCCCCTTTAAGCCCTGACGTCCACGTCAGGCTCAAGCACATTCACAAGCACCAGGCGATGTGAGACTCGTCTCGCTAGCCTTAGCCGACCTTGTGAGGAGCTGCACTCCACTCACAACGGTCATTAGCCGGGGAGCCTCGCTCTACCCGCTATATAACCCTGGCTCAGCCGAGACTCATCTCACATTTCCGGCTGGTGAATGGCTCTGATACCAACTGTGACGCCCCACTTCCCAGGGGGTCACCCATCCTAGAACTACTCTAGCTCTAGCATGTTACGGAATTTGAGTTGGCGTAGTTTCGTGAAAGTCTCAAGTCTTGAAGATTGAAGGTGAAGAAAGTTGGATCATTTAACTCAATCTCAAGAAAGAAGAATTCAAAAGGATCAGGTATGTTTAACTAAAGATTTTGTGTGATCCGAATACTTCTTGTAGTGTAGAAACACTTGGAAGAATCTTTCATTGCATAAAAATCAAAAACTGGACTTGGGACATGTTCAGGATCCGGATCAGGTTGTTCGATCCGGATCCCGAAGGTGGTTCGTTCATACACCAGTTCAATCCGGATCGTAGCCTCTCTTGATCCGGATCCCGAACACTGAGTTTACCATCTTCCTTGAACGATCCGGATCAGGCTTCGCAATCCGGATCCCGAACGTTGATGCTTGGTGAACTGTATGAACGATCCGGATCAAGCACTTCGATCCGGATCCCGAACCTTCGTTTTTCTGGAATTGCCTGACTCGTTACGACGATCCGGATCACAGCTAATCCGATCCGGATCGCCGTCCGTAAAATTTCCAGAAATGTTAGGTTTTTGATTCTTATCTCCTTCCTAGGGTTTCTAACCTATAAATAGACCCTATGACTCTTTTTCATAGAGGCCAAAAATCCAAATAGCCGTCATTTTCATATATCATCTTATACGGCTCTAGATCCACATATAGAGAAGAAAGGAAATCATTAGAGAATACTCTATGTTTCTTCATCTATATTGATTAGTTTGATTCTAGGTTTTCATACTCACATCTTGAGTTGAATCAAACTAATGAATACTTAGATGGTATTTCCGATCTATCTTTGATCTAAGTATTCGGCGGATCATCACCACCAAAAACAACGATTTACCCCAAAAATCGGCACGTGGATTCGCGTGTCCTTGTGGATTCAAGGTTCAACCGCTCTCGTGGATTCGGAGCGAGGCACGTTCGTGGATTCGAAGGGTGCTATTGGGTGAAGACCGTGGATTCGGTCGGACGTCGTGGATTCGACGTTGGACGCCGTGGATTCGGCGTTGGGCGCAGATCGTGGATTCGAGAAGCGTCGTGGAGCGAGCGGAGAAGATCCTCTAGGAGCATATGGAAAAGGTTGAGTCGTAAGTGTGTACGGTAAATCACCTTGTACGTGTTTTAATTCTAGTGGATTTCTGCCGTGTTATCGGTCCCGTGGTTTTTTACTCCGGTGATGGAGTTTTCCACGTAAAAATCTTGCGTATTATTTTTTATTTCCGCATTGGGTTTTTTATCGCAACGATTTTTGAGTGTTTATACGTTTACACCTATTCACCCCCCTCTAGGTGTTTTTTTCCCTATTTAGATCCTTATTACATATAACCCAACAAGTGGTATCAGAGCGGGAATAGGGTTGTAAACAATGGTTGAAGGTGGAAACATCAACCGACCCCCGTTCTTCGATGGAACAAATTATGCGTACTGGAAAGTGCGGATGAAAGCCTTTTTAATTTCCATCGACGAACGGGTGTGGCAATCAATTGAATTAGGATGGTCTAATCCAACTGAATTTACTGGTGATGTTCACACCTTAAAACCTAGGTCGAAATGGACCAAGGAAGAGTTAGATTCATCTTCTTACAATGGCAAGGGAATTAATGCTATTTTTAATGCCTTATCTCAAACTGAATTCTCTCGCGTCTCGGCATGTGAGACTGCGAAAGAAATCTGGGATGTTCTTCAGGTTACACATGAGGGAACTAACCTCGTGAAGATTCAGAAACTGCAAATGCTTACGAGCAAGTTTGACTCTATCTTGATGGCAGAAAATGAATCTTTCACGGACTACTATACACGATTGCAAGATATCGTAAACTCATGTGCTAACCTGGGAGAGAAGATTCCAGAATTTAAGATTGTAAGAAAGATCTTAAGAACTCTTCCTGAACGATTTCGCCCAAAGGTTACTGCCATTGAAACTATTAAACACCCGGACGAAATACGTGTAGAAGAATTAGTTGGTTCATTACAAACTTATGAAATGACATTTACTACTAACAATTCTTCTGGAAAGGCATCCACTTCTAAGTCTTCAGGTTATGCGTTGAAAACAACTAAGGAAGAAGACGCGGATACATCCTCCTCAGACGATGACAAGAACCTTTCTATGGAGAAATTTGAGAAGCAGCTCGCTCTCTTGACAAGGAAGTTTCGCCGCAACTTTCGAAGGGGTAATTCAAGCAAATCTCCATTCTTCGGAAAGTCGAACAAAGGCAAGGGTACTTCAAGTTACAAGTCAAGAAAGCAAGAGAACTTCTCAAAGGATAAGAAAAGTTCAGAAGGACAACTACAATGCTACAAATGTCGAGGCTACGGCCACATTGCAACGGAGTGTCCCAACAAGTATCCGGCAAAGAAGAAGGCGATGCAAGTCATCACTTGGGATGACAACTCAACGTCAAATGAGTCGTCTTCGAGTGATGAAGAAAAGAGCTCCACCGCATTCCACGCGTCCGTATCTTCACCCTTCATGTGCTTTATGGCAAGTACATCCGAGTCGTTGTCCAACTCCACTGTTGAAAAGAATGCAACGGACAATGAATCGGATGATTCGGAAGGTGAAGATTTTGCTCTAGCCTATCACAGATCTTTACGGGATTTAAAGAAACCGGCTAAGCAAAACAAGGGGTTGAGAGGGAGATTGCAGGATCTCGAAGAAGAAGTAAAAAGGGTAACTTCTCTCTCGACCGATCTTGAAGTGGAAAGGGATAATCTGATAAAGGCAAATGTTTCCCTTCAAGAGTCCAATGAGCAACTCGAGAAGAACTATATAGATATGGTGAACAAAGCGAACTATTTCTTGAAGCTCTACGGCGAGGCCCGACGGGAAAAATTGGAAATGACAGAGACCATTTGCCAACTCAAGGATGACTTACAGCAATTTTCTCTTGGAAGGAGTAAGTTGGATAAACTTCTTGGTCTTGGTCAAACAAACAAGTTCGGCCTTGGATACAATCGAACTGAAGACAATTTTAGTTCGGTTGGGACAGTCTTTGTGCCTCAGTCGGTATCTCTTCCTCCGACACCGGAAATCATGACAACCAACGACAACAAGCCTACTTCATCCTCTTCAGAATCGTCAAGCACAAAGGTATGTTTTCGTTGTAATTTTGCATGGCACATTGAAAGAAATTGCAAGATTAGAGCTCAAAGATCAAATCAACCACATCTTGCAACTACTACCAATAAGTTCACTCCCCGGAATTCAAAGAAGGATTTCCTAAAGAAAAGGACATTGGTAGTACTTCAAATAAGACGATGACAAAAGAAAAAGACCAATCATGCAAGACGTCTTCATCAAGGAAAACTTCTCAACCATTGCCAACATACTCCAAAACTCAAAAGGTTTGGGTATGCAAAGGTGAAACCCCTCCTTGTCTTTAATCATTCTACGATTAAATCTTGTGTAGTTTATGTAGACTATTTTTTTTTCTTCTTTTTCTTTTGGCCGACCCGTCAACCATCTTTGGGAGGTAAATGGTACATTTTCTTATTGGTTGATGATTTCTCTAGGTTTTCTTGGGTAGCATTTTTAAAAGAGAAAGCTGATACGTTTGACTCTTTTCATGAGATTTGCCATCGTATTATGATTGAAAAGAATGAAAAGATCATTCGTGTTAGAAGTGATAGAGGTGAAGAATTCATAAATTCAAAATTCATTGATTTTTGCACTTCAAATGGCATTAAACATGAATTCTCGGCACCCTATACACCTCAGCAGAATGGTGTTGTTGAGCGCAAAAACAGGGTTGTACAAGAGATGGCGCGTGTGATGCTTCATAGCCGGAATTTACCGCTACATTTTTTGGCTGAAGCCGTGAACACCGCTGTCTATGTCATTAATAGAGTTTACTTGCGCCCAGGAACTTTAAATACACCATATGAGCTGTGGTTTAGTAGAAAACCGGATATCAAATACTTTCGTATCTTCGGGAGTCGATGTTACATTTTACGTGACCGTGAAAATCTTGGAAAGTTCGACTCTCGAAGTGATGAAGGGATCTTTTTGGGTTATTCTACGAATAGCAGAGCATATCGAGTTTTTAACTTGGAATCTAAGACGATCGTAGAATCTATAAATGTTAAAGTAGATGAAGCTTTTCACTTTGGATCTGGAAAATCTACCCTCGATATCTCTCTAGATGATGATTCTCCTGCTAGTGCATCTTCTCATGATAATACTTCCAATATTAATGATGCATCTAATGGCTCTTCTAGTTTATCTGATGTGCAGGAATCATCTCATATATCTCCGAGTACTCCGTTTCAACAAACGCTACGAATCTCCAAGGATCATCCGGAATCGAATATTATTGGAGATCCACAAGAAGGAGTCAGAACTCGGAGGCAGTTGGTTTGTGGATTCGCTTGCTACGTATCTTTAATCGAACCAAAGAACATAGATGAAGCTCTTCAGGATGACTACTGGATTAAAGCAATGCAGGAAGAGCTCCATCAATTTGAGCGAAACAAAGTCTGGGAATTAACGAAGCCTCCACAGCAACACAATGTGATAGGTACCAAATGGATCTTCAAGAACAAGAAAAATGAGGATGGTACTATCATCAGGAACAAGGCACGATTAGTTGCTCAAGGCTACTCTCAAGTAGAAGGTATAGACTTTGACGAAACATTCGCCCCTGTAGCTAGACTCGAGTCCATTCGTATACTGTTTGCTATTGCTTGTCATTTTAAAATCAAATTATTTCAAATGGACGTTAAGAGCGCTTTTCTAAATGGGTTTTTAAATGAGGAAGTTTATGTGGCTCAACCGAAAGGTTTTGTAGATCATAAACAACCTAACCATGTTTTTCGTTTGAAAAAGGCTCTTTACGGTCTGAAACAAGCACCGCGAGCATGGTACGAAAGGTTAACAAAGCACCTTTTGGAGAAGGGCTATACTCGAGGGGGAGCTGATAGGACTCTCTTTGTGAAGCATTATCAAAGCAATTTCATTGTAGCACAAATCTATGTCGATGACATTGTATTTGGCGCAACAAGAGATAATGATGCTTCTAAATTCGCGGAGACCATGGAAAGCGAATTTGAGATGTCCATGATGGGCGAATTGACTTATTTTCTTGGATTGCAAATTAAACAAAATGATGAAGGTATTCACTTGAGTCAATCCAAGTATGCAATGGAGTTGGTCAAAAAGTTCGATCTAGAAAATTGTAAAGATTTTCCAACTCCAATGGGAACTAGCCACAAGGGACTTGGAAGTGAATCACATAGTGAGAATGTAGACGAGAAACTGTATAGAAGTATGATTGGAAGTCTACTTTACCTCACGGCTAGTCGCCCGGATATATCCTTTAGTGTTGGGATTTGCGCGAGATATCAATCAGCACCAAAGGAGGTTCACCTGAAAGCGGTGAAACGGATCATCCGGTACATCAAAGGATCAATTAATTTCGGAATTTGGTATCCTATGGGAACAAGTCTGGATATTGTTGGATACTCAGATGCCGATTGGGCAGGATCAGTGGATGATCGGAAAAGCACGAGTGGTGCATGCTTCTATCTTGGCCATTGCCTTGTTGCATGGCACAGTAAAAAGCAGAATTGCATAGCACTCTCGACTGCCGAAGCAGAATACATTTCAGCTGGAAGTTGCTCAACTCAACTCATTTGGATGAAAAGCGTATTGAGCGACTTCCGCATTTCAGCATCTTCGGTAACAATTCTTTGTGACAACACAAGTGCAATTAACATTTCAAAAAACCCTGTGTTGCACTCTAGAACAAAACATATTGAACTTAGATATCATTTTCTTAGAGAGCTAGTTGAATCAAATACTCTTCAACTTTCATATATTTCAACTGAGGATCAATTAGCTGACATTCTAACAAAACCTTTGGATCAAAAACGTTTTATTCATTTACGAAAAGCAATTGGAATGCTTTCCTTGAAATAAACTTCTTTTTGAAACCTTTGCTTAGGATAGGTTTTGTACTTGTTTTTGTTTTGTTCATTATCTATGTTTGTACATAGGACATTAATTGAGCATAGATCATAATTGACTTTAATTGCATCTTTTCGCACATTTAAAAATTTATTATGCTTTCGCCATCATAATATTTCACTGTTGCAATGATCATTTATGTTAATTAAATTATCTTCTAAGTGATCAAAGTCAATTTCTCTCTCTCAATGATCTCTTGGTATAGTCATTATCTTATTTGACTGCTTAGTCGAGTATGAAATCGAGATCAATATTTGGTTGAATACTTTATATCTTAAATAATTGATAGCCAATTGAGGGGGAGTCATAGAAAAAGTAAAATGCTCAAAAGATGTGGAAAGAGTTACATCCCAATGAGGAGTGTGAAAACTACCACCACATGGAGGAAAGAGCTACCACCTCGGTCGTCCGAGTATTGTGTGCAGCTACCACATGTATACCAAGCATGGTTGTTCAAATTTTGATTAAGTAAAATGCATGTTGAAATACTTGACTCCGTCAAATTTCAAGGTTGGTATAAGGTGGGTTTTTAAAGAAAGATGCTCAAAGAGCCACTCTCTTCAACAGATTGTCTAGATACATTATCTACTATATTTGGGATTTCAAACATCTATTGATCTTTGTATTTCATTTTCTTTACTGAATTGATGATTTGATAAAGGCATTACTCATAAGATCAAGTTAGATGTAATTGAAGGTGTTCAACTTTAAGGGATTTAATTTTTGTAAATTTTCGTTTCATTTTTGGATATTATTGATAGATTTGGCATAATCTAATTCTTGTTGTATGAAACGATGATTTTTGTTTAAAGTTGATACACATTTGTGCTTACAATCTTTTTCTGGTTTTTCTTGAATTTCTCTGAAATTTTCTAAAGAAAAAGTTGGAGCCGATCCGGATCGGGCAAGATGATCCGGATCCCGAACGCAGGTTTTCTTCTGCGGGCTGACGATCCGGATTGGACCTGCCGATCCGGATCCCGAACGCAGTTTCTCACTGCGGGTAGCCGATCCGGATCGCAATCATGAACTGATCCGGATCGCGGCTAGGGTTTTATAAAGAACAAAAGGGTTTTGATTTCTTTTACTCCAATCTTTTGTTCCAAAGTTTCCAGAGCCTCTCTCTCTAGATTTCATCCTTCCTGGAAGCTTTCAAACTCAAGTTCTTCAACTCCAAGTAAGTTTTATTGATCAAAATCTCGGTTTTTCACCGTTTTTCTCTTTTCCTCCTCAAACGTGATGAATTTCTTGGATCAACTTTGTTTGTGGATGGTTTTTGATCAAATTTCTTTTGAAATAAGAGCTCTGGGTAGATTAGTTTTGATTATATGCTAGGTATTCTCCTGATTAACGGATTTTTAGGCTTCGATTTCTAAAATTTCGGTTTTAGGGCATATAATAAGGATTTTCTAAAATCATGCAATTGATCTATTTTTAAAAGTCCTTTTGCAAAACTAATTTGATTCTTAGTCTCTCTACATGATTATGATTGTTTGGGTACAATTTTTCAAATCTTTGAAAATTAACAATTTTCTCATGTGTTCTTGAGTTGTTGCTCACAGGATTTTAATCTTCTTAAAGCACTTGGATCAATGGGATTCTCATGGATCATTCTTTTATTGGTCACTATGGTGCACACTCGGGCCACAAACAAGTTAAAAAGAGCTAAGAAAACACAACAAAAGGGTGAGTTTCATGTGATCAGCGACACAGAAGTAGATTGTCACGAGGCAGATTGGACTGAATTGACAGATGATGATGACTCATTGCCTGAACAAAAGGCGTCTGATGGTTCAAAAGGAAAAGCGTCCGATGCATCGAAAGAAAAAGCACCCATGGACAAAGGTAAAGCACCTATGACTGCACCAACCATCTCGGTGAAAAGGAAACGACTCGCTCGACGGTTTGGACGAGCACGAGGTTTCATGTCTAACGAACCGATTATTCCGGATTCTCCACCTCGGGAGGAACAAGTGTTCGTTAATGCGGATCGCTTAAGGGCATTTGAGAATCGTGAATGCATTGGTGAGAGGCATGTCAATATTGAGGCTCTACGAGATCACTCTCCTGAGTTTGGCGTTCTGATTGAACAAGGAAACCTTATTCAAGTTTGTCGTTTTCCAGAAGTGCTTGGATACTGTCTGCATCTTGTAAGGGCCTTCTATACAAATGCACGGCACCTTCGTGAAATTGAAAACGGTCCAATGGAATTTTACACGAACATCCAAGGCACAAGATTCAAAATTACTCCACAATTGATTGGCGAGGTTTTGGGAATGCCCTCCAGCAAGACAGGAGTTAATTACTTGAAGGGAAAGGTTTTGACGAACACTGTGTGGCAAATGGTTATAAAGGGAATTTGTTTGGAAGGAACGCAATCAACGGAGAAATCGATCAGATCCAAGGAACTTCGTCTTGAGTACCGATTTCTAAACTTCATCACTTGTTACAATATCCTTCCAAATATGCAGACGAAAGTCTTGAGATGGGATCGAATGCTATTTTTGTATCTCTTAGGACATCCGTCTGAGGCAATGGGATTGAATATCAACATTCCATACATTATTTGGAATAGAATGACAAGATATGTTGAGCACCCTCATCCCACAGAAAGAATTACATTTCCACTGATTATAATGAGGATCTTGAAGAAATTTCAGGTTGACATTACCTCACCGACTTATCATCAATGTTTGGGTATGATCGATGAGTCCACCGTTGTGAAGTCACTTCACAAATTGCCCCATGTCACTCCAGTCCCTCCGTGCGGAACGAAACCTAGTAGCGGCACTTCCGCGTCACCATCACAACCAGCACCCGCACCAGCGGATGAAGCATCAGTCTCATCCATCTACAAAGAACAACAATGATTATCTGTTGAGCAGGAACAGATTTCCAAGGCACAGACGAGAATCTCCAATGAGCTCGAGCTCATCACGGCAGCTCACATTACCATAACTAAGAAGGTCAATTCAATGACCAAGCTGGTGAAAAAGATGTTTTCTAAGATGGGCTGCACGAGCTCTGAAGACTCCGAATCTGATGACTGATTCCTTTCTTTTTATTCTTTTGCAGATTTTTAACCTTTTCTTGTGCAGGTTTTTCAGTTTTTAGGACTTAATCTTAGTTCTAGTTCTTAAATTTCGGAACATTTTCTTTGAAATTTTTTAACTCTCCTTCAATTTTTGGTAATTTTGGCTTTGTTTGTGACAAAAAGGGGGAGAGAGTTTAGAGAACTTGAACAATGATATTGTGAAAATTGTGATCTTGTATACATCAAGGTACAATGATGAACAATGATGACTGCATCAAGGTACAATGATGAACAATGCTGATGTGAAAATTTTGTATACATCAAGGTAAGTATCACTTCAACTTTGGTTTTATCTAGTGATTGGTTGCATGTCTCCACTAACTATTCGACTAATTATTTGGGCATGTAATATGACTAACAAGTTGATGTTGGACTAACACTTTATGACATTTGGTTTTGATTGTATAGAAGATATGTTGGTTCTTGACTATGATTTGATTACATATCTGAATTCTCAAATGTCATGATGATCAGA